>CAUYQV010059262.1:0-44542 GCA_963574575.1 Galagoides demidoff | reverse complement strand
TAATTATACTCATTTCGTAGTAGTTTTGAAATGTACCATTGCATCATGCACATTAGGTGAGGACTCTCCAAATACCCTCCCTTCTCCCATATCCATTCTCCTCACCCCTCTCTCTCCTCTTCCCTTCTACTTTATGGAGTTGCCATTTTGATCAAGAAAAAAAATCCCGATGTAATATGAGCTCAGACAATTAGGTTAATGAACTTATTTAAGAAAAAGTGCTCCCTCCCTCATTGCTGAATATCACTACACCCACCTTTGAGGTACTCCTCTTGGGAAGCACTAGCACCTCATTAGTGCTTCCAAGCAATTCTGGAATTCTTTTTCTGGAATGGCCATCAGAGCTGTCATCATATGAGGCCAGTGAAGTTTAAAAACTCATCCTAGAAAAAGTGCTACATGCGTCATTGCTGAATAACATTATGGTCACCTCTGAGGTACTCCCCTTGGCCTTCTGGTGACCACAGTGATAGTTAGCAATGACATAGGTAGCACTTTTTCTAGGATGAGTTTAGAAACAATTATTCATTTTCATATGTTGATTTATTTCAATAAATGTAGAAAGAGTACCTAAATACTTGTCAGGGCTTTATCTCACACATATGTTCAGTATTGGGGGCTGGGGTCATGAAAACATTCTAATCAAGATAGTAATGTGATTAAATCTGTGGTTTAAAAAAACCATTCTGACTTTAATGTGGAGAATTGATTGAATCTGACATGTACTAGAGATGGGTGACTAGTTAAGCAGATTATTGAAGCAATCTAGGTTAGAGATGTTTTGGACTTGAATTCATACTTAATTAAATTAATAATAATTCTTTGAATTTATCTACTATGTAGAATACTATCACATATTTATGATTTATTATATTTTTAATTTGGGGGAATAAATTAATTATCAAGAACAATATCCAAATAAAAATTGTCCAGTTGACTGAATTATTATAAACTCATCCCTATAACCACCAGTAAGATAAAGATTAAATTTTTACCACCTTAATTTTTTTAAGATCCTATAAGTTAGTGCTTGCTTCTTTCTCCCTAATAATGACAATCTTGACTTCTATATGTTATACATTCGTTTATGTCTTTTTTTCCAACGTTATATTTGTGGTATCAGTTCATCTCATTTGTGTGTACTTGCAGTTTATTCACTATTACTGTATACTACCTCAGAGAAGGAATGTCATAACTTACTTTTTCATCATACCAATAATAGTCATGTAGTTTGCTTGTTATCATGAATAAAGCTGCTGTGAATGTTCTTATTTAAGTCTTACATTGTACATGTATATACATTCTCTTGCTTATGCATTTAGAATTACATATATAATTGACCATAGAATATGTGTATCCAAGTTTAGCACATAATTAAAAATAGTTTTCAAAAATAGCTGTACCTACTATACTCTCATGCTAATTGTCTATGAGAGTTGTTTGCATTTGTTTTTAATCATTCTGGTTATTTAATATTATTTGATTATAGTTTAAAATGGAATTTTCTTGTACTTTAACAAGGCTACAACTCTTTTTGCATATTTTTTGGAGATTTCAATTGTTTAAATGAAGTTCCTATTCAAATGTTTTGACATTTGGTCTTTGTGTTTATTGTATTATAATTGTTCTTTGTGTCACATATATAAGAATTTTCTTAGTTATACACTTTGCTAATACTTTTATCCTTTCATTATCTTAAATATTATAATGATATTTGTAAAAATTAATAGTATCTTTAGATAGTTTTGATTTTTTTTAACTTTTGACAATTATATTCACAAACAGCTAGAATTGATCTTGGGATATAATATAAAGTAGATATCAATATTTCTGTTTTATGTATGGCTAAATAACAAATTCATCAGGATTTATTAAAGTTAACCAGTTATTTCGATTTTACTAATTTCTTTATGTAACATTAATACCTATGAAAGTGGAACCATGCAAATATTATCTAAAAATTGTATCTCAGCATATAAACAGCATTTAAACACTATATAATTGTCAAATATTTTTTCTGTGAAACTCATCCTGGAACTTCATTATAAAAGAAGTAAAAAATTGAACTTTTTATACTGTATAATTTTCTGCTGATACTCCAACAATTTTTTTTGATTTTTAACACAGGAAATCACATTGGAGATAGTATAAGGTATACATATTTGTACTTGAAGCATGTCTGCTAAGAACTCTATAATCAAGGGCGGAAAGGAAAGATTTTGACCAACAGGCTTATGGCTTTTTTGTTTTTTTTCTTTTTCTGTGGTATACATATTTGGAGTGATAAATGTGTAATGACAGATAGCTAGATAGAAAGATTGAACTTAATTTCTTGGGCGGCACCTGTGGCTCAAAGGAGTAGGGTGCTAGCTCCATATGCTGGAGGTGGTGGGTTCAAACCTGGCCCCAGCCAAAGAAAACAAAACAACAGCAACAACAACAACTAAAAACTGCAAAAAAATAAAAAAGAAAGAAAAATAGAACTTAAGTTCTCTAGGTTGGTGAAATGTTTTATTAACAAATACTATTTGAGACAGTCTGTTCAGTGTTGTTTAGCAACTATAAGAATAAAAGATCAGATCCCTAGCATACAGTCTATTATGCATGCTATCCAAGAATGTGAGAAGAATAATATTCCCCAACAAGAATACATATACATACAGATATACATGCAGACTGACATGCATGGAATAAGAAGGCCAACTCAATGTTTATTTGGTTGCAACATTTAACTATAATATGGGTAGCTACAATGTTGTTCAGTGATGGCATAACATAAAAAGGAAATGCTTGACATTAAAAACTCCTAGATTTTTAAAAATGCTTTCATTATTAGCAAAAATATGAATTCTTTTTGTAATTGAATGTCTTAAAGTGCTAGAAATATAATGCTTTTTTCTTCCTTTTCAGCAATCTGGAAAGAAGTATATAGACTTAAAAAACATACATTCATTCATTCTCAGATTGAACTCATAATCAAATAATATATCTAATATCTTGGATAAATAATATGTTAAGATGATGCAAAAGCATTTCATAAAATTTAGCTCCCTTTCATGATAAAAACGTTCAACAAACCAGGCATACAAAGAGCATATCTCAAAATTTATAAAAGCCACAACTAAGATCTGGAACAAGACAAGGATGCTCACTGTCACCACTGTTATTCAGCATAGTTCTGGGCATTATCACCTGAGAAATCAGGGCATAAAAGAAATTTAAAGTATCTTAATTAGGAAAAAGGAGGTAAAATGGTCACTTTTTACCTGATAATATGATATTATACCTAGAAAACCTCAAAGATTCCACTGAGAGACTCTTGGAATTGATAAACAAATTCAGCCATGTCTCAAGAAACAAAATCAATGTACAAAATCAGTAGAATTTTTATATACCAATAACAGTCAAGGTCAGAGCCAAATAAAAAGCTCACTACCACTCAAAATAGCTTACAAAATAAATAAAATACCTGCTTGAGTCTGTAAGCACTTTGGAGAATAGCCTCAGTTTCATCTGACACCTTGTTGCAAAGGGTATCAAGTCATCCTTCCATGTTCTATCAGATTCAGTTCACTATTTTATTGAGGATTTTTATGTCTATATCCAAAAGGGAGACATATATTGGTCTGCAGTTCTCTTTTGTTTACAGTGTTCTTTCCTGACTTTGGTATGAAGATATTACTGGCTTTGTAGAAATAGTTGGGGAGGATTCACTCCTTTTAAATGTTATGGAATAATTTCTGAAGTTTGGGTACCAGCTCTTTGTAGGTCTGCTGAAATTCAGCTGTGAATACATTTGTTATGGGGCTTTTTTCTGTTCAGAGGTTTTTCATTATTGCTTTGCTCTCATTGCTGATCATTGGTCTGTTCAGGAATTCTGTTTCTTTCTGATTGAATCTTGGGAGACGGCTCTCACTTGCCCTTTCACTGGTCTCCGAGCCTCTCTAGGTTTGATCTCCACTGATATCTTTCTTCTTTAATTTTCTTCTCTCTCTGCTTCACAGTTTCCTCTGGAGGGTCCCTGAAAGGCTTCAGTACCTCTCTATGATATACACCTATCTGTCTCTGTTCTCCCCTCTCCTTTATCTAAAATCTATTCTTCCCACGAGGTTGGGCAAGTGATGTCTCTAGTCAGCCATCTTGCACATCCATCTTGTCTTTTTTTAAACAAATAAGTGGGCAATAATCTAAAGTCAAATAAAATTAAAAATTAAAATACAATTTTTTAAAGTATATGGTAATAAATAAATAATGTAATCATGCTTACTCCTACCTATATATTTATAATGTATTGTGGAAATGGGCTGATGGATAAAAATGATAGAATAATAAAACAGGTGCTCGAATAGAGACATGCACAGATTGGTCCCACACAGAAAAACAGGAGAGCAAATTCCCCTGGTGATCAAAATGCTTACTCTAAAGACAGTGAATGCAGAATGACCACAGAGCTTTATTTGTAATAGATACCTGCAATGAGTTGATGGAATCAGACAGTTGAAAAGATTCATAAGATCTCAGAAAAATCTTAAAGAGTATAATGATGGATGCAGTTCTACAGGTACAATATAGGAAGGCAAGTGTGAGGGTTAAAGAGACTTCTAGATGCAGTTCCTGGAGTCCTTCCCTAGCATATGCCTCCTGCCTATTTATGAATCACCAATATGCTATCAAAAGGTCACAATTTAAGCACAAAAAGCTGTTTTTGTATCAGGTGCAATAATTTCCATCAGGGCCAAATATGCCACACTGACCACATAAGCAAGCCAGGTATTTAATAAATTGCATCAGGTGTAAGTCATGACTAAAGCCAACCTTGGATCGCCACTACTGAAGTTTCCAACGTTAAATCATTAATTATACCACTCATTCTTTTTCTGTCCAAAAGTTAGTACCAGACTTGCAGAGTCCCTGTACGAACCTTTGGACAAGAAAAGAAAAAGTGCAAAATTGCCTCTGTTCAGCTGATGGATAAACACAAAGCTGTTTTTGTTCAGCTAAAATATATACCTTACCACTACTCAAAAAGTGAAGATTTTTGTTCTCTATTTCTTGAAAAATTACATAATATGCCAAGGAATTCTTAAAGATCAAATCATCAGGCAAATGCATCTATGATTCCTAGATCATAGTAAATACAAAATTCTATTTAAGAAAATTAAAATTAACTTGGGATACTGACTTTTAAATTCCTCATATTATTATTAAATTGATAAAGACTTCTACTTGTTACAATGAAACCAAATTACATGATAAAGTCAGTCTTAAAAGCAATTAGTATTTTAAAAATCATTTAGGCAGAAATGACAAAGTCATTGGAGATCAAGTAACCTGTCCAGAACAAGTACAAAACACAATGAATCCATACTTTAAACAATTTTACTCACCATACACATTAGTTATCTTTAACATTGCTCAAAGATGATTATTAGGCAAAATACTTTAAATTTAGGTAATTCAATAAAAAGCATTCAAATACCTATAGTTTAGAGGTTCTATTTCTGCTGCAGCTTAATAAAGTGATACATCAGGAGCCTGAAAACCAGGGTGTGGTTTCCATTATTAGAAATTGTTACTGAGATCAGAACAGCACTACATAATGGTATCAACTCTAATTGAGGTGGGACACCACCACTTGTCACTGGTAATTTCAGAGTTTCCTAACCATTCCAGTGTAAAGACAAAGGTAACAATCTTTGTTCTACATAAAAGAATAAAGAAACCTCTTTTTAAAAACAGTAGTGTTCAAAGTTGCCTAGGACTAGGTGTGATCTAGGAAATCATCAATTATAATAGTAGAGATCCAGCCCATATTTATATGTGATCTCTGAAAATGGTTAGGGTGGGGAAATCCCAATGATCTGTATTTTTTATTATTTCACAGGAAATTTTGACCAAAATTTAGGGATAAGAACCATTGCTTTGAAAATACAAACTTTTATTTAATCCTAACACTTTGTCATTATATATCTTATTTTACCAAAATTATGAGGAATATTTATTGCATGATATCATATGGTATTTTTTTTTGACTCTTAATTTCTATTTAGATGTGTCTTTCTTGGGACTCAAGTTTTCACCCTAAACACTTCTATATGATTCCTTAAGGTAAATTATGAGTTAACATGGTGTGTACTGACAATGGGTGATTAAATAGTCGATGGGCCTCCCATACTTAACATGCTGAGAATTTGGTACTATGCAAATAGTTTAATAGTAATATAGTCAAGTTTCTCAGTACAATTAATTACATTTCCCCGACTAGAAAGTGGTATATAACTTCCCGAGGAGCGTTTTCTCTGCCAATGGAGATATATTGTTATTAAGGTGAGATAAATAGAATTTCCCAATTTCAGAGCAAAAACTCAAGTGAGAAGGGAATAACAACAATCTTAGCACAGAGACGGAGGGCATGTGAAAGCACATGTGGAATAAACAGCACATGGGGCACGTGCGAGATTTATGGTTTATATCTAACTCTGGAGTAATTTTCCTTTCCTTTTCCTTTATTAAATTTTCTATTTCCTTTTTTAAAAGTTGATTTCATCTCATTGATACTACTTACGAATGTAATGCATTAAAACTGTTACACATCAGATGAAAAACAAATGGACACGGTACAGAGTGGGGGTGGGAACACAAGGAAAATCTTGACAAGTTTGTTTGGTGCTTATTACTGGTATTTACTACTGAAAATCCTATGGCTTTAAACTCACAAAATATAGAACCACAAAAAAGACCAAGACTTTTATAAACATCCTTTTGTTTAAAAAAATGTTAATTACACACTAGTTTGATACCATAATTCTTGACATTCTAAATTAACAAGTATAACATCCACTTTGAGTGATCTAACACACATTACTTATTTTTTGTTGTGTGGATGAATAGCTTTGTGTGTAACAGTGTTCGTGTAGGCAAACATGTATATAAACATGACTGATTTCCTTTTCCTGACTTGCTCATTCTATATAAGGAGATGTCATCATACCACATTCCAGTTGTTTTTGCATTGACATAACTTCCCTGGCAGATGGGTCTGAGTCATGTGCATGTTAAAGGCAATCTAAACAGGTTGCAAGAAAGCAGACGATGGACATTTATTGAATGGTTCTATGTGGCAAATAGCAGGTATTTTCACACAGAATGTCTTATGCCATCAGTCATTATGCTCTGTTGATTATTCCTACTCAATGTGTCTTGATCTGATTTTTTTCTGCATATCACTTGTCCTTGAATTTTTTCAGGTATAAACCATTGTCTCCTTCTTGGAATTCTCTTATTACTTCCAAATTGCTATTCCTGCCTAGAAGCTTTATTTCAACATTATATCATCACCTTTCCCAATCACAGATTTAGTCATGTCTTATCTGTCTCTTGGAGTCATGAATATTTTGCCTTTGCAATGAGTGCTATATAAGATAAAAGCCTCACTTTCTGCAAATTTCATCAATTATTTTCCTTTCCCCTTTCTACCCGAAATGTAGCCGATGATTAATTTAGTTGCAGCTTCTGGCATATGAATGCCGCTATACGTGAAATTTCATTTATCTGACTTCCTTGCTCCTCTCTCAAAATGCTACTTGCCCTTCATGATCCCCAACCATACAGGGTGTCATGTTCTTCTCAGTGTCCCCCAGCACTGAGCATACACCAGTCAGCACTTACACAGATCACTGAGTCTTGAGCTAATACACATTAATTCTTCAAAGGAAGCATATAGATTCTGCAGTTCTCTGATTGAGTCAATTTCTCTGGGAGATAAACAGATTATCACACCAAAAGTTTCTTTCAGGGACTTTACCAAGAGCTTCTCAAGCCACCCTTTGCATTTTTCTATCTTGATAATCATATGCAGGTCTCCAAGTTACTATGAACCCTGTTTTCCTTATATGTACACTTATTGTGGTCAGATAACATGACATGTTTATCTCTGTGTTTGTTTATTGTTTTCTCTCTTATGTGACACTCACCCTGTTCAGGTCAAGATATCCATGTAGTCAGGGAAGATTAAGAGTGGTCAATTTATTTTATTAAACTTCCAATGCATCTGAAATAATGTTTAAATCACGGTCCAAACTAGAGACTTGGAAGGCAAGTATTTTACTTTCTAAGAGTGAGATTTATGAAATGGGGAATACTTTTGTGGGCCAAAAGCAAAGTTATGAAAAATATAAGCTGAATGATTAGAATAGAGTCATTTACAGCTTGTGCTATGCTATCTTGGGAGAATTAGAAGGACTTCCAGAGAGGAGATGGGATGGGAATGGTACAGGTTAGTCGAACTCCAAAGAAGAGTCTGCCCCATCCTGCTGTCACCTGGAGACAAATCACATTTGGAAGTTAATGGAGAGTTCTGCAGACTTGATGATCAGTGATTATGGAACAGGTGCTAGTCGTATATCTACTTCTTCTGAAAGGCAGCAGAATCCTCAAGATTGCATTCCCAAATCTTAAAAATTCTCATCTAGTAAGCAATAATTGGCTTTGTGTATACTATTTTTATTTCTATTATTATGACCAAGTGAAATTAAGGTTGTGAATATTCTTTGTGAACTGTAAAATACAAGACAATTTTAGACATAATTATGGCTTAAGTTCATATTGTTCCCTTTACCTATACCCCATTTCCTTACTATATCAAAACAAGCGCTCTATGCCTAGCTCTTTATTAAAAAAGAGGAAAAGTGAAGGCAATATGATGGAAGAGAATAGGAGACTCACTTGTGTACTATCTCACATCCTTAGGTAGGTGAACTAAGTAGTGTACTCATAAAAGAATTATGTACTGATAAACCAATTATTCCCTTTTACATAGTTCTGATATTTGTGCTGGTCATGGGACTGCACTCACTACCTGATGTTATTTTTCTCTGGCAGGTTTTTTTCTTTTCTTTTTACCTTGTTGGTACACTCTAAAATCAACTTAGAAATAACCGTGCAACTTTCTGTTCACTGTTGACCTCGCTGTGCTTTTCAATTGCATTTCTCTCTTTACCCAGATTCCTAAGCAGGTATCTTAGAAGTAAAGAGGATAAAAACATTTCCTTGGATCAAGCTAAATCTAAATATAAAGTGACATAGAAATTTGACTACTATCAAATAAATAGATCCATCTAGATAGCCAAACAATGTCAGAACAAAGAAAATCGGGTTTTCCAGTCTGATTAAATAAAATGGAGAGTTGCTGTCTGACCACTTCTCTTTCTATTCTGTGTACAGAAAGCTAATTCCCAATGACAATGCAATGTGTAATCATTTTTGTAGTCTGTGTACAATTTAAAGATGCTTGTGCACTTACTGAAATCTTAGTTCCAGAAGAAAAATAGAAAAGCATATATGTATGTATGTTTGATTCTAATAAATAACAAAGTTTGCTTCAGTTTAGAAATGATGAATATCAAATAGAAACCTGTCATTTAAAAAAACAGTGAATAGTCTTTCTTGCATGTAGGGCATAATCCCTAGCTGGCTTCAGAGTCAAGGGGACAGAAAAAGAAGAGATAATAGTGTCCCCCCCACACTTTGTCACTGTTTACACTTAGCATTCCTTGTTTATTTAGCTCTTCTTGTCTGTCCCCTTCTATTATATTGGCCCCAGGTTGGGCACAAATGGGCCAGGGATGGCAGAAAGCTTCAAAAACAGAATACGTCCTAGTTTGTGCTATTCCTTGCCAGAATTAAAGCAAGCATATGCAAAATCTCGTAAAAGGAACTGTTTCATGATAAGAACTATTCTTAAATAATCTGAGCAAGAATACTTACTAAGTGTAATATTAACCAATTCAGAACCAAGTTAAATCTTGGCCTTTCAATGCCACTGTACAATTATTGAGGTATTTCTTTTTTTCTTTTTTTTTTTTGCAGTTTTTGGCCGGGGCTGTGTTTGAACCCACCACCTCTAGCATATGGGGCTGGTGCCCTATCCTTTCGAGCCACAGGCACTGCCCTATTGAGGTATTTCTTTGAGGTACTTCTTTATACTTTCTAGTCCTTGGTGTTTTCAATTTTCATATGATCTCTGCATGTTAAAAAAAAAAAACATATCAGAAAGCTTCAGTAATCTCAAATACAAATATAGAAGTACTTTTTCCAGCAGGCTTTTGTTCAAGATACTTTAAAGAATGATTGATCCCATCTTTCTAGTATTATGTCCCAGAACCATTCACATGTATCCTGTGCTTTATGATCAATAACTCTACATTCTCCTGATAGATACCAAGGTTCCTCTCCTGTGTCTTTGACTCTGCCTCTTCCTGGACAGTCTTGCCACAGCCTGTACAGCTGAAGGCCCTATGAACCCTTACCCAAAGTTCAAGGCCAATTACACGCTCTTTTCTTCCTTACCACCATTTTTCTCTTTTAGGCCTTTGACAGCTCTTGCTTAGACTTGTTTACTGATCTAGACTCAGCTCATATGGTGTTGAATTATCACTTCTGCTCTTGGCTTGGTGCTCTACCAGGACACAGGTGACCTTCTTACGCCATTGATCAAAATGCTCCACTAACTACTAAAAAATCAGACTTTTACCATGAAGTGAGGTTCTCCCTAATTCAAGCCAAATTTCATTTATGGTCTCATGACCCCCCTCATCAGTCCTGATCTGCTTGTATTTTCATCCTACTCATCTTGTATTGCTCATCTCTCTGTTCTGCCTAGTGCCCACTTTGTCCATATTTACCTGAAGAATATGCTGCTAATTTTCCTAATGCAATTCTGTGGAAGGCAGAAGTCTAAGAGGGCCTCCAAAATGGCTACCCACTCTGTCTCCAGGACTTGTGACTATCATAGGTTTCACTTTCATGATTGGGGTTCTTGATAAGATGTGGGTGACTATAAAAGAGAAAGATTAGTCTCAATAGTCAGAATCTAATTAGCTAAAAGCTAAGATAATTGAATTATTCCTAATAAAAAGGATTTAAAACCAGAGTGGGATTCAACATGGAGGAGATTATCCTTTGATAACTTAGAAATTGTTGGGGAACATATGACAAGGAATGTGAGTGGCCTCCAGAAGCCCTATAACTGCAAGGAAGTGAATTTTGCAAAACCATGTATACTTAGAAGGAAAATATCAAATTCCACATAAGAACACCAGATGGCCAATACATTTGTGTTAGCATTATGCAATTCTGAACAGAGAACCAATTCAGATGTACTTGGCTTTCTGATCTAGAGATACTATAAGATAATAAATAGGTGGTTTATAGCCACTAAATTGATAATAGTATTTAAACAGCAACAGAAATCTAATAAAAACTAATACATACTTCAGTGTCATTTCTCAAGATATCTTCTCTCCATCTATTGCTTTACATTTGTTATCATTCCAATGTCATGGTAAAATATACCTTCTTGTTTGTCACACTCAAGGAAATGATCTGTACCTCCACTTAAATGACTTTGAATGGGACATATGCATTTTAAAATAACTTGAATAATGCAAAGAAAAAATGATGACCACAGATGATTTAGATACCTACAGACAGAGGTGCATGTAAAAATAAATTATTTTATGGTTTTTATTTCTGTAAAAATAGTAGCAATGAGTCTATGAGTACCCAAATCTCGGTTACTAATAGTATCCTCCAATATAAGGAACCATGGCTTCTTGAAGAAATAGCTGAATCTAGGACTGTGGCAAAAAATGTGCAAGAGAATCTTGAAGCATCTTGCAGTGGCAAAATTAAGAAAATTCTTTAAAAAATTATCACAAAACAAGGAAGAAATAATGAGGGCATGTCAAAAGGACACAGACGCCAAATGAATGAATCCTCGACGGGTGAAACTGGAACAATGGGAGCAACATGTGTTCGTAGCAGCACTACCTGGTGCTGACATTGTCAAAGGAGAGTCCGTCACTCGTGCTGATGTGAACAAGTAATTAAATAAATAAATCGAGTGGAATATATCCATCATGCAGAAGAATTCCAAATGACTTATGTAAATCCTCCTCACCCAAGGGGGAATAGTAACTCTGCTCCTTCGTGGGTGGCAGTGCATAGCAACTTCCTTCCAAAGAAGATAGTGGAAGTGTAGTGGAAAGGGTGGAGGGAGCTAAGAGTAATTTTACAGTAAAGGAAGTTGACAGCCACTAAGCTAACTGTTCAAATTCAATACCAATAAATTACTTAAAAAGTGTGCACCCTTGATATGAAACAATGAACATAACGCTAGCTCTACATACTGGTCTTCCCCCAAACACATAACCCCTTCTATTCCTGAGAAACATATCAGATAATTCTCAATTGGGGAATGTTCTGCAACATATTGGACCAGTTCTAGAAATTTTCAAGATCGTCCAAAACAAGAAAAGTGCTTATCACATTCAAGAGAAAACTAACATGACTCTATATAAGGTGGTATGCTGAGTAGGATCCTGAGATACAAGAGGAACATCAGATAAAACTTAGAGTACCGAGTAATGCATGGGCTTTAGGTAGCAATAACGTACCAGTAGTGGTTCATTAAGTAGGACAGGTTTTCCTCACTGGCATAGATGTTCATAATAGAATTCGGATGTGAAGTACATGGTAATTCTCTGTATTTGCATTTTTTATGTAAAATCAAAACAATTTCAGAACTTAAAATTATTTTTAAAATTTAAAAAATGTTTAGTATTTTATGTGGAAGGGGAAAGTATGTGGAAGACCAGAGACTGGGGAAGGAATAACTATCTTTTTATTTATTTTTTTTTAAATTTTTACACATATATGTGTTTATTAGGCTTCCAATTTTTGCCTTCACGACATTAAAAATGCTTAAAATTTAATAACAATAACAATGCTTAAGATAAGGACTAGAAACAAAAACCTCATAAAAAATGAATGAAGATAAATACATTCAGAAAAGAAATCAGAGGATTGCTGTCTTGAAATAATTAAGCAATAATAATAATTATAATGCCAAGAAAGTAACATTCACATTGTCAGTTGTCAACTCTGAGGTTCAGTATGGAGTCATCAGTTAACTTATTTTTTTTTTCCAAAGTCTCAAAAAGTAGACAACCAACATTCACAAATAAAAGTAAAAGATAATTTCAAAAAACAGATTATGCCAAATCTTATAGACAATAGAAAAAGAATAAATACTTTAAAATCATTCTACTTGATCTGGATATACATGATATTAAAATTGGAGAAAATATATTATTATAAAGGGCAAATTATGAACATATTTCACTTATAAATGAGGATGCAATATCCTAAATAACATATTAACAATTTGAATTAAAAATTAATGTTTAAGTAATGTACTTCGGTCAAAATTCAATCCAATTTATGTGAGAATTAGTCACTATTTCCTTTGTTTTCTTTCTTTTTTTTTATTATTCTTTTCCTTTCCCTCACCCCCTCCCTCCTTCTCTGTCTGGTCCCCACTTCCTGAATGCCTCACCATGTCATTAATTGTCATCAATTGTCCTCACAGCAATAGAGAAGTATAAATCCTATGTATTCAACTTTGATGTGAGGAATAACTATCTTTTAATTATATAATAAGGCACTGGACAAAACCAGAAAAAAATTCAGCAGATTAGACACCCTGTGGATTCCTAAACGCTCGCAAGCTGTGTCTTATAGATGATAATTTGGGTGCAATTTGTGTTGTAAATGTATCTATGCCAACATTTCATAGATACATACTTAAATTTAGCTCAGAAATATTTGGATCAGATATATTTTATTTTTAGCATTTGTTTTTCAAAAAGCATGAGAACCAGACTATCTGCTACTTATTAATGGAAAACCATTAATTGAAATACTAATAACAACCTAATAGGTCTAGTACTTATAGTCTTTAAAATATGTGAGCAAAATCAAAGGCAAAGAATACACAATTTAAATGAGTTTTTCTTAGATTATAAAAGGATTTATATGCATTATCAGTTTCATTAAAATTTCTTAAGCTGGCAGCATAGTAATCCATTTGTCATTGAGAGAAGTAATAATAGTAAGGAACTCCAAATTAGTTGGAAACCATTTGTTTTGAGTTGAAATTTTTTGAGGACATGATGAAATTTGTTTCATCCTTCACCTTTCAGTATATCCAATTTCTATCTGTCTTCCTGTTATCATTCTCAGAGATGGGTTCTGTCTACTAGCTGTCTACTGTTCATAAACTCTAATGGTCTGACTGTGATGATGACTAAATAGACGCTCAGCTGAGGCAGAGAGGTATAATGTTCTAGAAAATATCCTGTATAATAAATCATAAAATAAAGGGAAAATCTTTGTTTCTGTCCCTAAAACCAAGAATTAAATATTATACAGCAACACTGCAGCTGACAGTGGATGTACATTGTTTATAACCATTTACAGTTTTGAATAAAGAAGCAAAACCTACACTATGAAGAATTTTTCATCAGTCTCTCAGGTCATATGCTCCTCTGAACTCTTGTCCTCACTTGACACAACCATGTTGTGTCTGACACACTGAGGTTGTTTTAGACTTCTCTCACCGCGAATCGGATGTCTTTGTTGGTCACTAAGTGCAGGTGATTACATGTCTTGGATATTACAATTTAGAAGAAACAAGGGTGCCACAGGCACAATATTCTTTACAAGAGTATACAGAGACACAGGAATTTTTTAGTCTTTACTTGGCAGAATCACCAACTGCCCCTATATGTTCCTGGATGAAAATACACAAGGGACGATGGAAAATGAAATTAAAGGTACTTTTTTATTATTATTGCCCCAGAAATAACACTTTGATAATCTGAGCTAAAAACATGTGACCTTTATAAAGACAGTGTGACTTTTATAAAGATACAGTTTAGCAAATATGATTTGTGTGTTTGTGTATGTTTATGCGTGTGTGTGTGTAGAGTTTCACTCTGTTGCCTAGACTGGAGTCCAGTGGCATAATCATACTCAATGTAGCCCAAATTCCTAAGCTCAAGCATCTTCCAGCCTCAACCCCTCTAGTAGCTAGGACTGCAGGTATGTTACATCACAACAGGATAATTATTTTAATTTTTGCAGAGATGAGGTCTTGCTATATTTCTCAGGCTAATTTCAAACTCCAGGCTTGAAGAGATCTTCCTACCTCAGTTTCCCATGTCACTGGGTTTACAGGCACAAGGCACCACACACAAGCCCTATTTTCTTTATGGTTGAATGTCTGATCTCTTAGAATTGTCAAATCCTAAGTAGTTAGAATAGTTCTGGAATTTTGTATGACATCCACCAAGATACCATGAGATTATAGAAGAAGTTGACCAGTGCTCTGCAGGGAGAGACTTCCCACTATGTTAGAGGCTTGCAGGTAACCACCTGGAGGGCTGAAAATAAAAGATGTCATAAATTCTAAACCTTCTTCACCTAGTCTCTTTATCCTCACCCTTGGTATAAGAGTCTATAGAAAAATTTCATCACTATCTGCTAAATCTGATTCAACAAAACCCCATTCTCTATTACCACCTTCCAGTCTATGAAGAGGTCCCTTTTGGGAATGATGAATCCTTGTTAAATACATTTCTGTCTTATCTCTTGATACACTACCTTTTGCTCAAGGATTTGGTATCCTCGAACCTGCATTAGATAGTATAACAGTGGTGAAAACCTAACCTCAAAGTTAGAAAGAAAAAGTAATGTAATATTTTATATCAGGCAAATTCTGAGAATCTCTACTCCACTTGGTGCACGGGGTTTTGAATAGGAAGCATTAACCTCTAACTTCTCCTTAACCATACTGCTAAACTGTCATGTCACATTCCTGAACACAAGCACAGAAATATTCATACATTGGTAGACTTTTGCTCAATAGCTCAGAGTTATCCCCTTCTATTCCCAGAAAGCCTTGTCTACCTCTGGACACAGACTACTAGTTTTATATTTGGCTTTCCTGACATACTATGTCATTTTAATTTGGTAGCTTTAAACTCATGATCTGTTTTATTACTAATTCTTAAGATCCATAAATGTAAATGAGGATGAGAAGTATTTGAAACTCCCAAGTATTCAGCACAGATAACAGAATGGGTGGTGAGGCCACTTACTGAGACAGGCAATACAGGGGGCATAATCTTTGAGGAAAGTTTATCACTTCAGTATTTCATTTATTGAAGTTGAAGTAAATAGACAATTCAATATCATTGAGAAGTAAGTACATCAAATTGGGAGGTTAGAGTTACAGTTATGGTTAAGTTAAAACAGTAGTAGGTCTGTGTATCAAAGCAATGTCATTGTGCAATCTCAATATTTTAAAGACTGAAATGTAAATAAAAATTCATCACATATAATACCAAATATTCTAGTCTAATAGGCTTAATATTATGTATTCACAATTATATTTCTCAAGTAATCTAAGGAGATTATGATGTGTACACAATTTAGAATCACCGGTATGGATAAAAAAAGCACAGGGAAGAGTTAATATTCAGCCAGATGGAAGTAAATTTAAAAGAGAGTGGAATTCTGGATGACAAAGAGAGGTGTAGATAACTTTCCTTCAGATACCACAGTAAGGTCAAATAAGAGAAGGAAAGATAGTTACTTATTATATTTTGCCATATCAATTCATATTTTGCAATATTAGCCATTATGATCCTTGAAGGAATATTTTGGGTATGTATAGTTAAGTATAAGTAAATGAGAGGACAATATGGTTCTTAATTTCTGGTGATCTGACAGCCTAGAGAGTCTGGAAGAAAAAAAAAGCTTTGTAAAAAACATCACTTAAAATTGTATATAAAATATATCACATACGTCATAGCTATGATACCTATAAAATTAGAGAAAATCTCAAAGGTCAAAATTTAAATGGATGAATCCTGAAACTGGCACTTTACATGAGAAAATATAATACTAGGGACTCAGGTTGTACCAGACTGGTTGCAGGGGTAAAGCAGGAACTGAGCTCCCACTCAAAAGGCAGCAGTGGTGTAATTCTGGGTCACTGTTAGAACCGCAGTGAAGTATTCAGAAACAAACAAACAAACAAATAAACTACTACACTAAGGAAGATGTTAAAAAAGTGTATTTTATTTAGTTCCTGTGAAGAGAAAACAAATTAATGGTACTGAAGGAAAAATGACTAACTAAAAAAACCACCTGATTTGGAATTTACGTTTATTTTCATTAAAGTGAAATCTACCTTATGCAAAATTCACCATTTTGAAGTGTACAATTCAGTTATATTTGGCATATTCATTTGGCATACTCATTTGGCATATTCACGTTGTGCAAACTGCACCTTGAGTTATACTCGAAGAAAAATCCCATACCACCCTCCCCTTTCCTGCTGTTCACGGGCAATCACCAATCTGCTCTATCTAGGGAATTATCTAATCTATTTTCTAGAAATAGAGTCACACAAAGTAAGACTTTTATATCTAGATGTTTTCACTTAACATGAAGTCTTTGAGTTTCATTCATTTGGTAGCAGGTGTCAGTACATTCTTCCCTTTGTGGCTAATAAATAATATCCACTGTACTCATGTTTCACACCTTGTTTATCCAGTAATCAGAGAACATTCATGCGTTGTTTTTGCCTTACAGCTATTATGAATACTGTTTATGAATGTTTATATACAGTTTTTACTGTAGTACTTGTGTTCAATTATTTTGTAAAATTTGGGGGCCATATGATAATTCTTTCTTTATCTTTTTGTGGACCACCACATTTTTTCCCACAGTGGCTAAATGAATTTACATTTCCAACCACAATGTATGAGAGTTCCAGTTTCCTCACATCCTTTTCAACATTTACAATGCTATCTTCCACTTTTTAAATTATTGTCATTCAAGTGAGAGTGAAGGTGTATATCGTTATAGTTTTAATTTCATTCCTCTAATGACTAAGAATGACAAGTATCTTTTCATGTGATTATTGATTATTTGTATATCTTCTTTGACAAAAATGTCCATTCAAGTCCTTTGTTCATTTTTAAATTTCATTGTTTGTTTGTTGTTGTTGCTGTTGTTGATTGGTGGGAATTCATTTAATATTCTGGACATCCCTATTGGCTATATCTAACATTATACATAATATTATGATTTGCGAACATTTTCTCCTACCCTGTCAGTTGTCTTTGCACTTTCTTCCTAGTATCCTTGGATGTATAAAATTTTTAATCTTAATGAAATTTATCTATGCATATCATCTTTTATTATCAACTCATCTTTTTATTTGTTGTTTATGCTTTGAAGGTACATCTAAAAATCTATTGCCAAACTTATGATATGCCCATATGTTTTCTTCCAAGACTTTATGGTTTTAGAACTCATCCTTAGGTTAAATTTTGAAATATTATGTGAAGAAGACTCCAGCTTCCTGTTGCGCATGTGAATATCCAATTGCTCCATGAACATTACTTAACAAGCCTGTTCTTTCCCCAGGAGCAGTTTTGTCACCCTGCTAATAACCAGTTGGCCACAGACGTACAGGTTTATTTATGGACACAGTTCTATTCTATTTGTCTCTGTGCCCATCCCCATGCTGAAAAACACTGTTTTGATCAATACTGTCTCATGGTATGTTTATAAATAAGGAAGTATTAGTCCTCCAACTTTGCTCAAGATAGTTTTGACTAGTTTACAACCCTTGAATTTCCATATAACGTATGTAAAAATGGTCATGTTTGTAATGCAGCCATATAAAGGAATAAATTGATGATACCTTTAGAAATGAATGATCTTCATGCACATTATGAAGAGTGAAAAAGTCAGAGGGATTTTAGAAATTATTCTGACTCATAAAATGTATATGAAAGCCCTTAGCAAATATAAGCTAGATAAAGAAATATATATTATTACAAATTTAGTTATTCAAAAGTATAAGTTGCTTTAATATTAGAAAATGTCAGTATAATTTCATGTCATTTGACCAAAATAAATAAATAAATAAAAGCACAGCTCAGTAATGGTGGAGAATGAGTTCAAACATCATGCCTGACTTTTTCTTTCATTAAATCATAGCTGTGTACATTAATGCAGTCATGGGGTACAGATTGCTGGTTTAATATACAATTTGAAATATTTTCATCAAACTGGTTAACATAGCCTTCATGACATTTTCTTAGTTATTGTGTTAAGACATTTATTTCTACATTTAGAAAGATTCACGTGTACCCTTGTAAGATGAACCACAGGTGTGCTCCCACCAATCACCCTCCGTCCACCCAACCTCCCTCCCTCCTTTCCCCATATTCTTGGGCTATAATTAGGTTATAGCTTTAAATTATAAGCTATAAATTATAAGCTATAAATTAGTTTCATAGTAGGACTGAGTACATTGGATAATTTTTCTTCCATTCTTGTGATACTTTGCTAAGAAGAATATGTTCCAGCTCCGTCCATGTAAACACGAAGGAGTTAAAGTCTCCATCTTTCTTTAAGGCTGCATAGTCTTCCATGGTGTACATATTCCACAGTTTATTGATCCATCTGTGGGTCGATGGGCACTTGGGCTTCTTCCATGATTTAGCAATTATGAATTGGGCTGCAATAAACACTTCTACACTGCTGGTGGGAATGAAAACTAATGCGTTCCTTTTGGAAAGATGAGAACACTCAGAGAACTAAAAATAGACCTGCCATTTGATCCTACAATTCCTCTACTAGGTATATATCCAGAAGACCAAAAATCACACTACAACAAAGATATTTGTACCAGAATGTTTATTGCATCATGCCTCATTTTGTATGCTCCTAGTCAATTTGAATTGAAAGAATTAATTAACCTGACAGAGGATAAATCTTAAAAAAAAATTATAGCAAGCATGCAATGTAGTTTTTCTTTAAGTTAAAAGGATTAACTGGAAAATCAGGAATAAGGTAAGAATGTTTTCATTTTCTGTATTTTATAAAACCTCCTATTCTCTAACAAGAAAAAAAATAGGTTACAACAAAATGTCTTTATACAAAGATGATAAAATTATCTCCATAGAAAACAGAGAATTACATTTAGAAATGTTAAAATTAATAAGAGGATTTATCAAGACTGTCACATCAGTCTCATATTTATTTAAGTCACAAAATTTAGGAGATTAAGGCACAAAAAATGTGCTATGACAGCATCAAAATTTAAAATATAGGACTAATTCTTATAAATACATAATAGTTCTTCATAGAGAAATTCTGAACATCTTGACAAACTGATATAAAAAAAGTAAAAGAACAGTGGTTATAAATACCCATGAACATCCTCAGTAATTTGTATAAGGAATAGTAGACATGCTCATAATACAAAAAAAATGATAGTGTTATACTTCCTAAGGCAATGAAATGCCGGTAAAAAAGTTGACATATGAATCAGAATAACAAAATAAACCTCAGGCACAGACTCACATGTATTTAGAAACTTTTATATGTCGAATATGCTGATGAAGATTATTGTTACAAAAATTAATCAGTCCCTAAAAGGTGTTAATGTAATTGATTATTTTTAATGGAAAAGCCAAAATAATGAATTCTTTCTTTTTAAATCATCTCACTCTTACGTGACAAAAAAATGCTAAATAATTTCACAAATTCAAAGTTTATTTTATTTTAGAATGTAAAAAACTTCTAAAATAAAATGTAAAAAGTGAAAAACATGAAAAAGACATATTTGTGATTTTATAAAAATTAAGCACTTTCTAGCAACAAATGTGAAAAACAAGCTAGAAATCAGGACAAGTGATCTGTCATATGCTTTAACTGAAAAAAGACAAGTATCCAAAGTATCAAGAGGACAGAAAAAGAAAATAGAAACTAAAAAATAGGTAAAAATCATGAAAAACATTTCAAAAAGGTGAAATGCAAATTTGCATGCTCAGATTCCTTAGCAGTGAGTGAAATTCAAATTATAACCATAATTAAAAATTACTTATATACAATTCATAAATTTGTAAAAGTTTGATAATATTTGACACATACTTGCATCTATGTGAGGTGTGATCTTGTTCTTATCTTTAAAAAATTACCCAAAGATATATTAAAAGGTACATGGGAGCTACAAATAGAACATGTTGAAAAAGTAGAAAATTTAGTCTCAGGTAGATTGAGGAAGTCATGACTGTAGGAGCACCTTACATACATGAGAAAAATATAGACGGATGGAGGTGAAGTCCATGTGTAGAGAATTTAAGGCATTTTTGCTTGATGAACTAGATGTTTCCAAAGAATTTTAAGAGTTCTAGTTTAAGGGAAGTGAGGATAGCTACCCGCTATGTCTATCCACAAAGCAGATTTCCTAAACATCTATTTTAATAATGTAAAACAAATATAATATTAGACCTATCCTTTTCATTATGCTGTAGGAAACTATTTAGAAGTCTATATGTGCAAATCATATGGCAGGCAACCAGGAAGAAGAGCTACGGGCTGGAGGCTTCCTGCTGATTATGGCAAGAAATAGGGAAAAGCAAAGGTTCCTCATTGATAGAGGAAAGAAATGCAAATATATTTGTGAGTGGTTATTGTACAATCTGAATTGCAAGTCCTTGTCAACTGGACATAGGTGGGCCTAGGGTAGTAAGCAAGGGTGCTGGTTAGAGTAGGGCCTATGAAAAAAAAAAAAAAAGCCAAATCATGAAATACAGAAAGGAGAGAAACTTTATAATTATCTTCAAATCCAGATTTCTCTATGAAGAGTTAGAAATTCTAAACTTTCTTCAAAAAATTTTTTAAAAGTAAAACAATATTAAGTAATTTTCTTTGTGAATTTTTCTACTGTTTGTATTTATCCTCTAATTTTTGCTCTCTCTTATTTAATTATCTTGAAATTATTTTTCAGTGCAAATGTTTTCTGAATATTAAATTCAAAACTAAGGTCTCTGCCAAATTTATTTTGGTTTCACTCATTTTGTAGAATGAACTCTTCATCTCTTCCTCTTGAATGGCATTGTCTTTAAAAACAACAAAGGCAATATATTCCATTAAAAAATAAGCCATAAATAGGTCAATATCCTTATCTAATATTTAATGTCTGTACTACATAAACAAGAATTTAACAAGCAGTTCTATGTGGAGGTGACTGACCTTTAGAAAAAAGTAAATGGTTCATCAGAAGATGTTGGCATGATTAAGTATAAGCATTAGCACTGTGTTAGCAGAGAGAATAATAATCAGAACAGGATGTCTTGAATAATCTCACCATTAAGGCACATTAAACTACAGAGGAAATATAACATACTCCGTGAAATAATCTTCTATGTTTATCACTTTATGCTCAGGATTGTGTGTTCGTAATGAGAAATGTAGAAAGCTTCTATTTTACAAACTGCATGCATAGGAAATGTCCAACATCCTCTACTTCTTGGCTGGATGACTTTCCCTGGGACTAGTGTGTGACCTTCCAGGAGTAGGCCATGCTGAAACAATTTCTTCCCACTGAGCTGCCCTCCAGAGCGTTTAAAATTATTCTTGGTTTGATCTGCCTTCTCTATGACCCTTATATTCCTAACTTTTCCCCCACACTTTGAGGTTCTTATTTCCTTGGTTCCTTATTTTATAATTTTTAAACTCTCTGCAAGGAAATTCTTGACCTTTCACTTGTGCGGAGACTTCCTTTGAATGTTTCACAGTCAACAAGTGTTTGCTAAATATCATGTTGGGCCCTTTTCCTCTCGCTATGTGACTGTGCTCATTCAATCTTCATCTCCTTCTCTCTTACCCTTCAGTATATTTAAATGCATCCTCTATTTTTCTAGTCAGTGTCATCCAAGGACAGAGACAAACTCATAGATACGGTGACACAGTAGTTAAGTAGAGAAAAATAAAGGGTTCTGAGCCAAATGAAAATGTTTGGGGCTCTGTATTTATAGACAACGAGGAGGACTTCCTTTGTTACATCTAGGAAGTGTCAAAGAAGAATTCCCTGTAACTTCTTCCTCTATTTGCTTCAGCAACAAATTTAGACATGTAGAGTCTACTCAAAGGTAGTTTCTTCATGCATTGAGAACCCCAACTTTTATAGTTTCACTTGAGGGACTGGCTCCTAAACCACATAGCGATAGCTGTGAGAAATGACAAACCTTGTCTCTCCTGAATCTCCCAGACAATAGAAAAAAAGTGACTTAAGATTCTTTAATTTATTTTAGGCTGCTAACAAAATAGACAACAGGTAGGTCAAATGCAAAGAATGTAGAGGTACTTAGGATGTCTGCAAACCCTGAGTAAGGGGGAGCACCTCCTATTCATGACCAATCTAATGAGTTTAGGAGAGGAGGTTGTCTTATCTAATGTGAAGAAACCAACACAGAAAGTAAAGGACAATTAAGAAACAGGAAAATACTTGCCATAGAAGAGAACAAGATATCCAGAGGACATCTAGTTAAACAGAGATGTGGGATTTACCCAACAGCCTATTTCCAAGGATAGCCATAAAGATGGTCACTAAGGTAAGGAGACCAATGTATGAACAGATCATTTAAAATAATGAGGTCATTTTTCACAGAAATATAAGAAACAATCATAAAATTCATATAAAACAATAAAGACTTCAAGTAAATTTTGAGTAAAAATAAGAAAGCGGGAGGCATCACACGCTCTGACTTCAAAATATATTTCAAAACAACTTAAATATTGATGTGCATTCACAGACAAGTAATTTTTGAGAAAGTTGCCAAGAACACACAATGGAGAAATGACAATCACTTCAGTAAATTTTGGAAAAACTGGACATCCACGCACAGAATAATAAAATCAGATCCTCGTCTTACAGAATATATGAAGATCAACTCAAAATAAATGAAAGACTTAAATGTAAAACCTGAATTTGTAAAGGCACTAAAAGAAAACTAGAGGAGAAACAAGAAGACATGGGTTTGGGCTGTGATCACTTAAACAGGGATCCATAAGCCCAGGAAACAGAGAGCAAAAATAGCAAACAAAGTTACATCAAACTAAAAAGCTCTGCAAAGTAAATGAGACCATGAAAAGAATAGAGACAACCAGTGGATTAGGAGAAAATATGTTCAAACCAGCGTATGATGAGAAGCTAATATGCAAAACATATAAGGAACTCAAGCAATTCAATAGAAAAATAAATAACACAACAAAAGTAGTCAAATAATTCGAAGAAACATTTTTCAAAAGAAGATATACCAATGTTCAATCTATTTTCAAAATGCTCAACATCTCTAATCATCAGGGAAATGCAAATTAAAAACAAAATGAGATACCACCTCTCATCTGTTGGAATGGCTATCATCAGAGGTGTGATAAAAAGTGTTGATGAGGAAACAGAGAAAAGACAACACACCATTTGTGGGAATAACACTTAGTTCAGCCATTTAAAAGGTAGCTTTTTTTTTTTCAAAAACATAAAAATCAAAACAATTTGCATATGATCCAACAAACCCACTTTTGGGTATATATCAAAAGAAATCAATATATCAAGGAGAGATCTAAAGTACCCCCATGTTTACTTGGAATTATTCATAAGAGCCAAAATACAGCTGCATGGATACAACCTATGTGTTTATCAACAAATGAAAGAATAAAGAAAATATTATGTACACACATGCACACACATATATATGTATTTATATAAAATGGAATACTATATGGCCTTAAAAGAAGAAAATTCTCTTGTTCCAGCAACATGGATGAGTTCTGGGACATTGTGCTCAGTGAGTAAGTCAAGCACAGGAAGACTGATACTTAATAGGTACAACCTACAATGTCAATCTCATAGAAGTGGACTTGAGAAAGGTGGTGCCTGAAAGATGTGAGGAATGAGGGGAGGATGGATGAGAAAAGGGGCAATGTTGACCAAAGGCACAAAGTGTCAGCTAGAGGGCAGAAAGAGTTTCAGTTATCTATATGTGATTGTGCAGTCATGGTACTCTATTGTCTTGTTTATACGATTATGCAGTCATAGTACTCTATCATCTGTTTATGTGATTATGCAGTCATGGTACTCTATCATCTGTTTCAAAACAGCTAAAAGAAGCTATTTTTAACATTCTCACTACAAACACAGACAGCTTGATAAGGTATCATACAAGTTAATTAGCTTGATTGATCCTTCTACAATCTATACATGAAACACCACAGTGTACCCTATAAATTTACACAATCATTATTTTTCAATTAAAGTTAGTTAAATAGTTTAAAAACATGGCAGTAATGCCATTTTCATAGATGTCAATATCAATGGTCAAAGGGTTTAAACTATGATATAAGGTATTTGATAATTATGATGAACTAAATACATTTTATTTAAAATAGATCAGGAAAAATAAGCTTAAAATCAAGGATATTGCAAGAGTAGCTTTGATAATAAACATCATAGCATGAAGTTCCAGTAGTTGGTTATTATGTATGTGCCTATAACAAGCACCAATACATGTGAAGAGAAAACTGACAAAAGAGAGACTTGGACAGAGTCACAATTTTAATTAGAACTGTAATGCACATCATAGCAATAAAAAGAAAAATTATTCTGAAAATTGGTAGATTCAGAATGTCTGTATGATGCCACCAATCACGCCATCTAAGTGAGATTGATAGAACGGTACGTTCATCAGAGAAAAGCACACATTCTTTCCAAATATTCACGAGACTTAACACGTAATGTCAGAAAGCAAGTCTTGGTATAATTTAAAAGACTGAATTATTGCAGAATATGCTTTACCTGAATATAGAAGAAATAAAAACAAAAAAAAAAGGAATAAAGCATTAAGAGAAGGTCTAGATTTCTGAAAACTAAATAATTAAATGCTAAACAAATTACATTCCAAAGAATGGATCAAACTGGAAATTAGGTAACATTCTGAATTGGCATATGAAAAATGCCAAATCTTTTCTTTATAGATAAGATTTACAGAATGGAGTTAAGGCAGTGCTTTGAAGGAATAGAGCATCAAATGCTAATAGGGGAAAATTATCTCAAATCAATGATAAGTTTCGATGATAATAAATTAGAGCAAGAAGTACAAAACATGCTCAAAAACAGCAGAAGGAAGTATCAAAATTAAGAAATAAATCAATGATTAGAAAACACAAAATAAAAAGATGGAGAATCAATTAAATCAATTTCCAATTCTTCGAAAAGTATGACAAAAATAAAAAACTTCCAGCCAGTCTGATTGAGAAAATATGTGAGCAGAAATGAACTACAATTATCAAAATTAAAGGGACATCAGAACAGACACTGTCATTAAAAGTGTAATGGGAAAATACCCACAAATTTGTGCCAATTAATTTTACAGTTTAAATGAAATAATAAATTCCTTAAAAGATGCAAACTACCAAGGCTCACTCATTAAACAGATGTCTAATCTGAATAGACATTTATCTGTTACAGAAATCCATATCCATAAAATGTTCCCCAAGAGAAACCTCAGTTCCAAATGCCTTTACTGGTGAATTCTTACAAAGACTTGAAGACATATTACCAACTCTAAAAATTCTCCCACTGCATCAGAGTTTAAAGCATATTCATTTGGTGAGGACGATATTACCCTAACGTCAAAACAAGACAAATATGTTTAAGAAAAACAAAAACAAAAAATGAAAAGTATATTCACTCATGAATATAAATGGTCAAAACCTTTAAAAATTTAGCAAATTGAATTTAGAAATATATAAAAAAATTAATCTAATTCACTGTATTAGCAGACTTACGAAAACTAATAAAATACCACAAATACAATTATCTAAAAAATGTAGACAAACATCTGACAAAAGCCAATAACTTATCAATTTATTCGTAGAGAAACTTCTCCACCAGTAGGACTAAAAAGGAGTTCACCTTTTTCACCGTACGAGTGAAAAGCTTTCCACTAGTACACTTCATGTTACCTGTCGGACTGTCTTTCTCTTAAGATCAGAAAGAAAGGTAGAATTTTTCTATCATTCTGTTTGTAATGACACTAGACGTCCTGGACAATAAGATATGAAAAGGAAAAAAAAGGAAATAAAATGGATACTGATTGAAATGGAAGCAATAAAGTAGATGAAATAACCTTATGTGAAAAATACATTAAGGAATACACACAGAAAACTACTTCAAGTAACAAATGGAATGAGATCATAGGATTGGTAGTCCATGTGCAAACATCAGTAACTGTATTTCTATATTCTAGCAATTCACAATGGAGTCACAGTATCATCAAAACTATGAACTACACAGGAAGAACTTCAATAACACATACAACTAAGTAACACTGAAAATTAAAACACCTGGGAAAGGCAGTGGATGCAGCAGTGCTCAGAAAGAAATTTATAGTTTTAAATGTCTACATTAAAAAGATGATTAGAGACCAAAAGATTGTGATTTTTGCAGCTCTTACCTGTATTACATTACATATGTTCATTAGGTCAAGTTTGTTAATTACCGTATCTTGTTCACTCGATATTCTTAACAATTTGAAAATTCATTTGTTTTGCCAATGCCTGAGAAAAAGATATTAAAATTTCTCACAATGATTGTGAATTTGTCTTTCTCTTCTTTTATTCCAAAAAATATTTTGCATCAAGTATTTAGAAGCTATGTCATTCCGTGCACATAGATTAAGAATAATTGTATCTTTCTAGAAAATTAAATCTTGTATTATTAAAAATGCAACTGCTGGTAGAAATTAAATAAGTCATAATTAAATGTAGAAAACGGGCTCATAGGGTACAAGATTTAAGGTTGCTATGTAGTCACTCTCTCCATTTTTTCTATAGATTCAATGCTCTTTCATTCAAAATTCCTGAAATATTTTTGGAACAATTGACAAGATATTTATAAATTTAATGTGGAAATGCAAAGAATCTGACACAGTCAAAACAATGTTGAAAAGTAGAACAACATCACAGGATTTAAACTACTTGGCTTTAACTTGCTACAAAGCTACATTAATCAAAGCAGCATGATATTGACAGAAGGACAGCTGTACAGAAAAATGCATCACACAAGAGTTCAGAAATTGACACAGGATGAAATATTTGTAATAAATATGGCTAGGTAATTCACTTCAGTCATTTCAACAAATTGTACGGGTATAATTTTATGGTCCTAAATAGGAAACAATAAATCATTTCCCCTCACCAAAAATTCAATCCAAATGGACCCTAGACATTAAGGTGAGAGCCTAAATTATAAGATTCTTGGTGGACTACAGAGTGTGGGGGTCCCAAAAATTTATTAGGCATGAATTCCTTAATAACCACAAGAAATCAAAATCATAAAAGCTGACAAATTAGAATTTATCAAAATTAAAAACATTTATATTTCAAAATATACTGTGAAAACAGCAACTCAAGTTACATAGAGAAAATATTTGCAAAAGACTTGTGTGACTTATATTAATACACAATAAATACTTAAAATTAAATATGAAGGAGACAACCTGGTGAATATTGAGCAAATTATTTGAACTTGATAATTCACAGAATTATCACCTCGGTAGGGTGCAGTGGCATCACAGCTCACAGCAACCTCCACCTACTGGGCTTTGGGGAGTCTCCTGCCTCAGCCTCCCAAGTAGCTGGGACTATAGGTGCCCACGACAACGCCCAGCCATTTCTTTTGTTACAGTTCGGCTAGGGCCAGGTTTGAACCCGCCACCCTAGGTATATGTGGTGGGCACCCTACCCACTGAGCCACAGGTGCCACCCCAGTCTGACATTTTCTAAAAATTACTTATGTCCCAGAAATCCTACTTCTAGTTATATATTTAAAAGAAATAAATGTGGTCGGTGCCTGTGGCCTAGTGAGTAGAGTGCCAGCCCCATATACCACGGGTGGTGGGTTTAAACCCAGCCCTGGCCAAATAGCAACAAAAAAAACAACAGGAGGTTGTGGTGGGCACCTGTGGTCCAAGTTACTCAGGAGGCTGAAGCAAGAGAATCACCCCAGGAGCTGGAGGTTGCTGTGAGCTGTGACGCTATAGCACTCTACTGAGGGCAATATAATGAGACTCTGTCTCTAAAAAAAGAGAGAGAAAGAAAAAAAAAAAGAAAGAAATGTATATTTCCTCATAAAGAGTTGCATAAGGATGTTCAAAGCTTTATTTGTAGTTTTTATTCATCAACTGAGGAATAGGTTAATAAATTGTGCTTTTCTCATATGACAGAATAGAATACAACTCATCAGTATAAATGAATGAATGGAATACTGATATCCTCAAGTCAGACTCCAAATATTACACACAATATGATTTCATTTATTAATATATAAGACCATAATAAGTGTAAACACAGGAAGGAGATCAGAAGTTACCAAAGGCAAAGATTCCAGAGAGGAAATTTTAGAGGGGCAGATGAGAAACTTCTGGGAGAAAGGTTTTATTATCATCACTATACTGGAAGGTACCCAAATGTATATACTTATTAATCTCATTAAACAGTACATTTAAGTCTAATAAATGATAATGTTTATAAATTATATTTCAAGTTTCAAAGTAGGAAAATATAAATAAGAAATAAAATGAGATCTGAGTAAAAGTAAATTTAAAAAATGATATGAAGAGAAAAGCAAAGTGTTATATGCTAGAGAAGTGTTATATTCTAGATATTTGTTTATATACTGTAAATTTGGCTTGAAATTCTAACCTGCAGTAAGAGATAACATGACTTATTACAAATGTGTGACATTGCTTTGAGAAAAAGGAATACAAACTTATAATCCAGGTGGAGTAAAGGAATTCTTCCTAATGAATCAATAGAGAAACTTTTCTTATAGTGTGGTAAACTGAGCACCCACCAAATACTTTTAGTCCTCTGGGAGGTAAGAATTTATATCTCTGCCCCATCACTATCAGGCTGGACTATGTACCTTAAAATATCCTTTCTGAAAAATGCATAAACGATCAACTTGTTTATATCAGTGGAAGCCGTAACGATGCTATGACTTGCTTTGCCAGATGAAATTAAGCAAAAGTGATGTGTGCTCCTTCCGGGTCTGGACTGTCACACACAATGAGGGATTCACTCCAACATCCTGCAATTCTTTTCAAAACCCCGTCAAGGATTCAGTTACGGGAGGTTTTACCAGACGGGGTCATAGCATATGACAGAAAATGTGAAGCACAGTGAAATCACCTCAATGATGGAAACATTCATGAGAATCAAGCAATTGTCCTTTAAGAAACTAAGATGTTAGGTCATTTGTGAAGAAAAACTAAGACTATTTAGACTTACGGTACCAAGTGAAGTAGATATTTTTTAATTTCCTTTTTTAGTTGACAAAATAGAAGGTCTAAGAAATAATTTCAAATTCCAAAGTTAAGTTCGGTTAGCAGGGCATGAGACAGTTTTAAAAGATGATTATTTTTGTTTTTATTTCTTTTTTTTTTTATTGTTGGGGATTCATTGAGGGTACAAAGAACCCGGTTACCTTGATTGCATTTGTTAGGTAAAGCCCTGTTATAACTGTGTCCTACCCCCAAAAGGTGTGTCACACACTATCAGAAAATGTCCTTTTGGAAACCTTTTGGGTACTTGCTTAGTAACATTTTAACACTTTTTAAAACTAATCAAATGTTGTTGGAACAAAAGACCATGAATTCTAAGGACAGTAAGAATATCAGACAGGAAGTACCCTGGGAAATAACCTATTTATTATCTTGGTATCAGGAAAATGATAAACACAGACATATTAAAAAAATATGGTACTTAGAAAGGAATTCATGTCTACTATAATCTATGGATAGACAAAAAAATCTCTCAAATGAACCAATTTAGCTGAGAAGGTCAATACCAGCTCTTGGATGACAGTCTGAGTGGCCTGAGCCCATCCAGCACATGTTCCACAAACTCATCTTTGCCGTACTGGACAATAAAGATTGAAAAGCTACCTTCATATCATGGGATGCACTGGAAGAAAGATTTCAATGTAACAGGCAGTGCTTAGTTTTTATGTATTGAAAAATCAAATAATAATAAATATATATTAAATATTTTCCATGTGAAGTTGGCGGATTAATGCTCACTCCTCATCCCTATCCCAAAGAAACCTGCATCCTAATCTCCAGGACCAGTGAATATTTTGCCTTGAATGGCAAAGGTAACATAATATACATGATTAATTTAAACATATTGAGGTGGTGATATTGTCCCAAATTCCCTGAGTGGGCCCAGTGTAATTTAGGGGTATTAAAAATAGCAGAAGAACAAAGGGATGGGTGTCAGAGTCAGAGAATATGTGATGATGGATGCGGGACTAGAAATGCAACTGTTGGTTTTGAAAATGGACGGGCCATGAGCCAAGGAGTGCAGGTGGGGAAGATACTGGGAAAGACAAAAAATTAAACCAGGATAAAAGAGAGAGCGAAGGAATATGGCCACCTTGACGTATTTGAGACTTTTAACCAGCATAGCTATAAAACAATAAACCTGTATTGTTTTAAGCCATTAACCTCTGGGTAATTTGTTATAAAAGCAATAGAAATTGATTTCCCATGTGTTCAACATTGATAGAAATAAGAAATATCAAGAAGAATTAGTGAATTTATACAATTTCAGAAGTAGCCACTGATAGCACTGTTAATGGGATGTAGTATAATTTTCTGGTGGAAGGAGAAAAATGATTTTGAATGATAATTTGAGTTTTTATGATCACCTAGAAGAGAAGAATATAAAGATGAAAGAATATAAAGACGAAACATGAACAGGGAATATGATAATCTGTAAGAAATATGAAAATGGCCTAGACCATATTAGGAATCTAAAGAGACCTGTATAGGGCCTGTTCCAGAAATTCAGAAATTTTCAATTTAGCTAAGATTAAAACAGATTATATAGGACTTGGATAGTTCTATGAGAAGAGTATGTGTGTGTATGTGTGTATGTGTGTGCATGTGTGTGTGTGTGTGAAATTACATATATAATTTTTTTATGCCATTTGTTGAACTATCGTCATTTCACAGATCATATTTCAATATTGTTTGGCATAGAAAGTATAAAGAAGTTATACAGAGTCTAGTTTTAATTTATAGATGAACAATATCGAGAATATTTCTTAAAGTCTCTTCATCTGTCTTTTCTCAAGAATAATTATAAAAAATGACATGTTGCTATACTTAAGAGTTGAGAAAAGCAGTAAAACACTGGCACAGTATTTAATAAACACCACGCTTCTCTGTGCCCTTACCCTGTATTAAATATGCCAAGATGCCTAATCTTTACAATTACAATATGTTGTACTTGTTTTGCACATTTCTGTACAAAATAACTCTACTAATTGCTAAAAAATTATTGTAGCGTATAATCATAGATTCTGTAAATGCCAATCATTACAATTGACAATTTTTTTTTATTTCAAAATATCAAGGAGGCACATGTTTAGGTTACTCAGAAGAAATGTGTAATGCTGAAGTCAGAACAGCAGAGATCCTGTATAAACAACTGTTGTTTTAGAGAATAATAACAGTCAAATTCTATCTTTTAACTTAAAGCTATGCATATCAAAGCTACTCCTGAGAACAACATTAATTAATTAATAAGTAACATTGGAATCTAAATATGTATCAGATTCAATGATGATTACACAAGGCAACACTGACAAAGTCGCTTAGACATGCTATGAGAAAGCAAAAGATAATCATTCTGAGTGTCAAGGCCACAATAATCATTTTAACTCAACACTTAAAATGCTAATATTATATTATTATGAATTAGTAATGTTACAATAATAACAAAAAACTCAGTTTTAAATGTTTGGCTATTGCCAGCTTTCAAGTTTCCCACTTCCTCTATTGCCTTTTGCTTCATATCCCAGCAAACTTTTAATAAAGTCAGCACTACCTTCTAGGCAAACAAAAATCAGAGTCACTCACTTCCAGTTATCTCCAGAAGGAATTTGAGGCCTTCTCTTTGGAGAACCTTTTTGCTGTCACTTTCTAAGTAATCATCTTTTTTATCATATTTATCTGTACCTATGTGTCATTTCCCTGACATCTGTAGTAATTCTTGGTCCAGAATCTGCCCAACTCCCCCCTACCCCCGCCAAATAAACAATAAGGCAAACCATAAGACAGTTTGGAAACCGAATTATAATTTATTCATCTTCCTTGACCATTCAATTTTTTTCTTTGCCCTGAAAAGTATAAGAGTGGTGTCCCTACTTGGTAATTATTTAGGCCACATTAAAAAGAAAGAAGAAGAAGAAGAAAAAACTGCATGAAATCATTGCATGCACTCATTTTCATGCTAGATAGGGACTCAACAGTTGCTAAAGTAAAATATTTGTTCCCTTTATACATGCTATCTAGCATGGTACAGGCATATAGTATGGAGACATTATAGGTGTCATGCCAGATGGCTGTAATAAAGGGAATACTGCAATAAAGCAAGTCTTAAAAGGTTTTTCATTCCCAATGCATACAGAAGTATATTTAAGAGATACTATAGTCTACTAAGTGTGCAATAGCATTATATGTTAAAAATATATGTACCTTAATTAAAAATTCATAATTACTAAAAATACTAACGATCATCTGAACTTTCTTGCAAGTCATAATCTTTTTGCTGGAAAAAGGTCTTGTCTCAATGTTGATGGCTGAGACTGGTAAAGGTGGTAGTTGCTGAAGTTTGGGGTGTAATGACAATTTCTTAAAACAAGGCAACAATGCCTCTTCCTTTGATGAAAAATTTTCCTATAGCACATGATACTGATTGGACTGCATTTTTACCCACAGTAGAACGTTTTTCAAAATTGGAATCACTCTTCTCAAATTCTGCTGGTGCTTAATTAGCTTATGTAATTTACCAAACTTTTGGTCATTTCAATAATGTTTATAGAATCTTTAAGAGGAATAGATTCTATCTCAAAAAACTACTTTCTTTGTTCATCTGTAAGAAGCAACTTCTGATCCATTCAAGTTTTATCATGAAATTACAGAAATTCCTATAGTCAGGTTCCACTTCTAATTCTAGTTCTGTTACTATTTCCACCACTTTTGTAGAACTTCCTTCTCTCGAGTCTTGAACTCTTCAAGGCCGTACATGAGAGTTAGAATTAATTTCTTTTAAGCTCTTGTTAATGTTTATATTTTAATGGCATCTACAATGGTGAACTCTTTCAAGAAGATTTTCAATTTATTTTGCACATAGATATGAGGAAAATCGCTATCTATAACCATAAAAAAGTGCTTTTTAGATAATAAGGTTCAAAAGTGAAAATTACTGCTTGATTCACAAGGTAAAGAATGAATGTTGTATTAAAAGGCATGAAAACAATATTAATCACCTCACACGCATATCTCCATCAGAAGTTTTTGGACGACTGGGTGCGTTATCATTGAGCAGTAATATTTTGTTTTGTTTTTATTTTGAGACAGAGTCCCACTTATTGCCCTGGGTAGAGTGCCCTGGCATCACAGCTCACAGCAACCTCAAACTCTTGGGCTCAAGAGATTCTCTACTCTCAGCCTCTCAAGTAGCTGGGACTGTAGGTGCCGGCCACAATGCCTGGCTACTTTTAGAGATGGAATCTTACTCTTGCTCAGACTGGTCTTGAACCTGTGAGCTCAGCAATCTGCCTGCCTTGGCCTCACAGAGTGCTAGGATTACAGACATGAGCCCCTGTGCCCAGCTGAGCAGTAATATTTTGAATCTTTTTTTTTTTTCCTGAGCATTTCTTAAGCTTAGGCTTAGCATATTTAGTAAACAATGCTATACACAGATGTGCTGTCATCCGGGCTTTGAGGTTCTGTTTCTAGTGACAGTTTATAGCTTTGAAGCTTTAACGCAAGGCTTGACTTCTCCTCTTTATCTATTAAAGTTCTAGAGGGGATCTTCTCCAACAGAAGCCTGATTTATCTATACTGAATGTCTGTCCCTTAGCATGGGCCCGGATCTCAGCCTGTCCTTCTGGGTAGCTTGGTATAGCTCTTACATCAGCGCTGGCTGGTTCACCTTGCACTTTTATGTGTGGACTTGGCATCTTTCCTTCAATCTCCTGAAGCAACCTCTCCCAGATTCCCACTTTCCTTCAACAACCTCCTCATGACCACCAGCCTACCAGAATTAAAGAGAATTAGGGTCTTGCTCTGGATTAGAGCTCACAGGAAGTTGTGTGTGCTTGAATCTTCTGTCCAGATTCACTAAAACTTTCTCTGTATCAGTCATAAGACTCCTTTACTTTCATATTATTCATGTGTTCATTGGAGTAGTACTTCTAATTGTCTTCAAATACTTGTCCTATGTATTCATCCATGGCTAACTATCTGCTCCAAGAGGCCTAGTATGGGGCTTGCCTTAACTTTCAACATGCTTTCCTCACCAAGCTTACCCACTTTAGCTTATGATTTAAAGTGAGACACATGTGACTTCTGTTTTCATTGAACATTTAGAGGAAACTTAAGGGTTATTTTTTGTTTTTAAGAGATGGGGTATAGCAAGTTTCCTAGGCTGAACTGGAACTTCTGGACTCAAAGGATCCTTCTACCCAAGTAGTGGGGACTCCAGACTCCTCACCCATGCAACTCAATGTAGGGCTATTAAGTGGCCTCATTTTAATGTTTTGTTCTCTCAAGGAATATGGAAGGCCGAGGAACACAATAATTATTAAGTTTACTATCTCCTATAGGTCCCGTTCTTGGCATCCCAAAGCAATTAAAATAGTAACGTCAGAGTCACTGATCACAAAGCTTCATAACAGATAAAATAATAATAGATAAAATTTGAAGTATAAAAAAATTGCCAAAATATGACAGAGACACAAAATGAGCACATGCTTTTGGAAAAATGATGCTGATGGCTTTTCTCCATGTAAGGTTGCCACAAAAATGTAAAAAATGTTAGAATCTCACAATCTGTAAAAATGTACAATATCCACAAAGCACAATAAAGTGAAGTGCAGTAGAGCAAGTTATGTACTTTATAAACCAATCTTCTCATTTGTCCACTCAGGGAAGAAGCTTGTTCCAGTATATATAAAACACAAATACCAAAAAAATGACCTGAACACTTTATCTTAGTTGCTTCTATTGAAGGCAAATCTGTGGCTGTGTTTGGGTACTGAATGGAAACGATCCCTGCGGTTTTGCCAGAGACACATAGAGCCAGATTGTACCTGTCGAAAGTCACTCTTGAGGAAGCGTCGGTGTGGGAGACTGTATTAATGTTCCTGATTGTTAATGTTTGCTTTGTGACCTCCCCATTAGCTGATGTGTGTGTCTCTACGTGCTGATACACTCATCCATCTCTCTAATGGCTCTGCCTCTGCAGCTGCTCTAACACCGGTTATTCATCATCGCAAGCAGAATATGTTCTACTCCTGACATGGCCTTCATTTCAGCCAAATATGGGATAGAAAAATTATACATTCAGGCAAATTTCTCATTTTTTAATATTCTACTTGGTTTACTACTAGTGCAAATTTGAAATTCAAAAACATGAACTTCTTTCCCTTTTGGAGTTTGAGGTAAAATATCTTTTCAGAGCTAAAATATAAAGAGATATGGAAAGGAAATTTACCGTGAGTGATAGATTATTTAATGATACAATGCATGATGCTATATTTCAATTCTGTAATTGCTACATTTTGTAGTATTTAAAATGAAAAATAAAATAAGTAATATAAAAATAAAATTGTTTTCTACTTAGGGAAATATAATCTCACAGTTATTCTCTTATCTACACTATTCTTCTGATTTTTTCTATTTATTCCATATATTTTTCCTTTTTTAGAATGAACTATATTATACTTTCTTTTTCTCATCTTTGTTATATATTTATATTTATTATCCTGATGGCTTTATTATATAAAAATTCTAATTCAATTTCATAATTATTTCTCTGTAATACCTATTTTCAACAAATCGACAATAATTAATCTGAGATGTCTTACATGCATATTTATTTCACTAAAACACATAAAACCTACTGAATTCAAGAAAAACCTTTTCAGGAGTAGATTAAAGGAAGGATTATGCAAAAGCGTATAAAAAGATGGATAAAATTTTAAGAAAATGATAACGATGGTGAGATTGTAAGCAAAAAGATATTATGAAAAACATGAGAGTTTGCAGGTTCTTTATGTTCGGATTTAAAGACTATATGTTTATATGGCTTAATAGCCAACTTGTGTAGATATGACGAAGAGAGTAGATATGTAGTTTTTCTTCCTAACATTTAATTATCCACCTGTTTATTTTTTGCTATAGACAATTCTGATCTAGATTTGAGGAATGCTGAGAACTCTACATTGCGAATCACTTGAAATTTAGGTAGAAATCTAAATCTGGCTGGACCTGTGGCATAGTTTAATATAATGCTTGCCAGTGTTTACCCTGAGGAAATCACATCTGTCGGTAAAACATGGAAGCAGAACATGAGAATACATGTGGATGTCATTGCCTTGGTTCTCAGCCATTAATTTTGGTTAGAGCAAGAGATTATTCCATTCGGTTATTATAGAGATCGTTCAAAATACTAAGCCTGGTCTTCAGAAAGTGGATGACAAAGTGAACAGGACTCCAGCAAACTTATAACCCATCTTCAGAAGCAGGACAGACACATAGGAGGGGTTTACTTGTCACAATAGAGCCTGAGTTAAGGGACAGAAGAAGCCTAAGGGAGCATATGTTCGTCTTATATCTATTAGAAATCTGAGCACATCCAGATTCTCTCAAATAGTGATCTTTCCTGCTCTGGTCTGAGGGACTATCTAGTGAATTGAAGACTTCATTTCAGGTGCATCCTGGATTTCAAAGCCATCTGTGCGTGTATGTGTGTGTTTAGGTGATTAATGGCAAAAGTAATTTATAGTTAGTTAATAAATTGAAACTAAAGTTTAGGTTACTCACTGCCTTTATCCATGTATTAACCAATATTTTTATATGCTGCCCTGTGTATAATGTATCTATAATTCAAAACAAAAATCATTATATCACTGTTGTTCAATCAAATTTTTCGTTACTCCCAGCCCTAAAGAGACATTTTAGATTTTTTCATAACCATCTCCTCTAAGGTGTCTTCTTAGATTTTTTTTCTCAACATTGTCACCTTCCATTAAATTTTAGCACCACATATTTACTGTATATCTAATTATGGTCCTTCAGAGAACCACACATAATTGTAATATCTAGAATGTTTCACCCTCAAAGAACCAATAATTTTCACCTCCTTGTGGACAATGTTAGCCCATTTAGAATGTGTACAATAATTTTAAATGATTATAAACCCAGTTCATTTCATTTGTTTATCATTGCAACTTGGTAACTTAGCTGTATTATACTTTATTTAGGATCAGCAAAAATTATTTGGAAATACACATAATATTGTGAAAAAGAAGAGTTAATGAATTTTCTTTTTTCTTTATTTTTAAATAAATCTCTTCCCAAGATCTGCTGAGATTCTTAGATAAATATTCATTAGAATAATATTCTTACTTTCTAAGTTTTACCTCTATAATTTTCACCTTTCCTATGTCATTAATCACCTCTGATTCATTCCTAGCAAAGGGTCATGCCAACAAAGCTATTTTAAACCACTTAGTATGTTTTCCATTAAACCAAACTTTAGCTTCAGCTACCAACCCACTTCTTTTCTCTCCTTTAGACAAACCTCATTGAGAATATGTCTATACTGGTTCCCTCTGTCCTTTTATCACCCCCATTTTTCCCAAATCCGCACTAAGGTCACCTTCAGCATATTTCTCCATAAAATGAGTCTTGTCAAGTACACAGATAGCATCTACATTGGTGTATTCAATAGCTAATCCTTAGTTAAAATCTAATTTGAGTTATTCTCTCCTACTTACTTTATCACTCATGCCTGATTCTCTCTTGTTAGACCCCTAAATAAAGGATCCTCGAGATCACCTTCTGATTATTTTATGTTCCTTCTAAATACCTCTGATAAACTTACTGAGTCTTCCCCTCATGTCTTCATGTCTGTAAACAAAATTTCTAATTTTCCAGTTTCCCAGTTCAAAAAAAAAGTTGTAATTGCAGTTGTGACTATTTTTCAGAGCATTAAGACATTTAGGATAATTATCAGTTGGTCTCACGTGGACACAGCCTGACTTAGGGGTAGATCTCACAGGATTGTGGTCCTCTCTAACACCCTAATAAATACTTAAGTATGAATTTAAACTTTTGTATTTAGGGGTTGACTGTCATTTAAAACAATTTATCAACAGGCTTGCATTTGGATAATATGAACATGTAAAAGAAATGGAAAGTACAGCAGTAAAACACAGGCAGAGCCCAGATGGGCACATGGCAATCTCTGTATCTCTCCCTATAGAGATCCTTGCATTTAAAAGAGAACAAGACACAATATTTCAAACAGTTGTGTCCAACAATGTTGCTAGCCAAAAGTATTCTTAAAAATTCTAAAAAATTGTAAGTATTCTGACAAATATTTTATACAGGCTTTTCCTCTTTAGCAATCAGGCAGCTGCAAACTAGAAGCAAAAGCGATACTGTTTTATGCACACCAGATTGGCAAAACAATGAACATTTAATATTAGGCACTGATGAAGAGATGGTTTAGAAAAACTCAAAAATATGATGAGGAGCTAAGGACCATTTTCTCTAGTTGAGTCATATGTATCCTTTCTGGATTCATTGTAACTTGTTTCATTGGTTGTAACTATGTAAATACTTAGAGGAGAATGAGGAAACTTAAAGGGTGTGGAGGATGCTGGGAAGAGAAAAAAAGTGATTCTTGCAATTTTATCATAAACTTTTTTTATTATCATATTATCATTCAAAAGGTCTAGTGCTGTCAAAACATGTGTTTTTATTTTAATTTACTATTAAATAAATTCATTTGATTCTCATACAAGATGTCAATTGCAATGTTGTTCATTTAGATACATAATTCTTTACAAATCAAATTACAAAGTAAGATTTCATGTTTTATGGTTTATCACTAATTCAGCTATTTACTTTCATGCATAAGACAAGCACTGGAGTTAGGTGTCTAAGTACTGTGTTAAAAATAAATCATTTTGGAAATGTAGAATGATCTGTGAGATATAAATGTCCTATAAACGAAATCTTTGCCAATCCTTTGAATGAGTTTCCAGTCATCGTTGAGAAATCATACTTTGAATACTTAACAAAATTAAAGTTAAGTGGAAATCACATTCAAATGTGTGCCTATAAATCAGAAATTATGCATTAATTTTGGGATTCAAGCTGACATTATCCATTTCATATTTTAGCACATAAATTAAATGAATGATGGAAATAATGCAATAGCCCTAATAAGACTCTCAAAATGTGCTGTGTATAAAAACTTTAAACATGAACTTACTAACAGAAATTATAATGCTCAGCTTGAGAATTTGCATTAAAAATCACATAAAGACTTATTGCCCATGTGTGTGTATGGTTACGTCCCAGTTGTTAGTGAGTACATCTGATGTTTGGTTTTCCATAATTGAGATACTTCACTTAGGATAATGGTCTACAGTTTCACCTTAATTGCTAAAAAATACATTATTTCATTCCATTTCATAGCTAAGTAGTACTTTAAAATTTTGTATAAAAATATTGTATAAAAATAAAACACATTTCAAAGGCATTGTAGTGTCTTGATTAAAGCAGGCATTTTGGAGCCAATGACTTGAATTGGAAAACTGGTTCCACCACTTACTAATTGCATGATGGGGGCTGATTACTCAGCTTCAGAGCTCAATGTCCACAGTTCTCAACTGTGGATGGTAACAGTATTTTTTTAAATATAAAGTGCTTATAACAGTGTCTAATACACAACAAGTGCCATGAAAATGTGTTCCATTACTATTGAGCAGTAAATTACTTTGAGCCAACTATTTTCATCCCCTTTTTCTTCTTATAGCATTCCAGCACAGAAACCAAAGTTCCGAGGAAACTAGATATCTTTTTTCAAGGAACTCCAGTTAGTGGAGAACAGAGCAGTATTAAGAACTAGAAAGTTCATAAATGTGAGTAATTATGCTAACGACCCACACCCAAGAAGTAAACCCTCCCAAAGAATAGCAAAGGCACTAAGTTTGTGTATATGGCAATAATCATACATTTTTCATAGGGTGCATCCACACACTTGGAACTGCACCTATCTTTGTCTCTCTCTTTACAACTACTCTTATCCTTACCTTTATCTGCTACTCTTTCTCTACCATTGTATTCCCATAACAATACCTCAAGCTAGAAATTATTGACTCAACAAGAGAACCAGAAAAAAAGATTGAAAAATGTTAACTTACTTACCCAAGGTTACCCAACTAATAAATGGATGAACAGGGATTCAACCCTCGGACTATTTTTCCTCAAAGTCTCATTTTTCTCCACTATACCACCTCTAAAGTTATTTTTGTAAAATGTAGGTTTAAGGAGAATATAAAATAACTTCACAGAGCATCTCTGATATTTTAAAATCTATTGTGACCTCCTCACCCAAATTTAATATATTTCTTAAAATAATTGGATATTTTTCTCTGCTCTAGTTTATATATTGCTAAATCAAGAAGTAGTGTGTATAATATGCAAGACTGTATGCTCAACTCCATAGATTCCTGTCAATTAACACTTTCTGGGAACATTAGATTATCTACAGGGCTATTGCCTGTGCAATGTACTGCAAAATCATTGAATAAAGTCTTTCAAAATATAGACTATAATTGGGATAGTCTGGATGGGATGGTGAAACAGGTTTCTTTAATAGGTCAGATTGTTTCTCATCCGTGCTGGTTTATAAACTTTGCTTGTATACCTGTTTTAACCATCCATGTGTGCTTAATGACTCTTGCTTTCAAGTCTACTTGAAGGTTAACCTAATGTCGGTATTAGGTCAATAGATTCTAGAGCAGAAATCTATGCAGATGGGCTATTAAATGATATCAAAACTACTCAAGCAAGTGATAGTGGTCATTTATTTTTACCTTAATTCCCTGAGACTATGGGGAAGAGATTGAAAGACTACTGGAGAAAATTGAAATCAAGAAGCTATTGCATTTGTATATCATTTTTTCCCTCTGAGATATGAATATAGATAATTATATTAAAGGTGCATAAAATATTGGAAATAAAGCTTCTCCCCTGGTATTATAAGACTTTAATAAAAGCAGAATTTTCTCCAGGTCCTTTTGTCTTTAATTTGACTATAAATTTATTGAGGAGTATATATTCACATGTGTAAGTATTAAATCACTTACCTAGGCATCAAAAGTTACTACAATAAGAAAGAAGTTACAAGCTTTGTCTACAAGAACCTAACAGTCTGGTGAATTAGCAAATGAACATTAAGCATTTAGAGGCTGGAGGCAAGATGGCTGATGAGGGGCAACTTTCCCCAGAAGATCCTTGTCTACGAGAAAAGTTGGACTGAAGTGAATCTGGAGAACCAGAATAGAAATTGGGGAGTTGAACATGAAGAGAAGAAATCAAGGTGTGCATCATCCCCACTGAGACAAGATGTGAAGGTAGGAAAGAACAAGAAAGATAATAGAGGTCAGGCACAGAGGCACCACACTGAAGGCACCTGGGGCTGAAGGGATAGGAAACCCCTCCCCAAACTAAGAGGGCCACCAAATGTTTTCCCAGCAAGTGAGGGAACAGAGGACCTCTCACTTCATCCCACAGGGGAGAGCCACAAGATCCCAGTTCTCCTGGACCTAGTAAACTCTACTTTGGGTCCCACCCTGCCTGGAAAACTAGACAAATTTTCTCTCTGCAATCCTGAGCCCATTGCCCACCCTCCCCATTCTCTGGTTGCCTAACTGATTGCCCCCTGAAGAGGGTAGTGTGTTTGTGAAGATCTCTGAGAAACCTCTGCATTGTATGGGCTGCTGAGCCAGCCTACCCCATCTCCCATTGTGAAGGAAAAGTGATGCCACAGTGGACTCTCTTGGCTCTCCCTTCTGCTGGAGAGACCTTCCTCTTGCCCTCTGGAGAGCTACTGCCTGGTGTCTGTGCCCAGTGGCCTCCTCTGACTTCAGCTTCCCTCTTTGCAACTTGGAGAGATATAGGCTGAACCTCAGGCAACCTGCACTGGAAATGTCCCATAACAAGATCCTGTCCTCAGCTGTGGGTGACAGCTGGATTTGTACAGTCTGCAGCCAGGACTGCCGGGGGTAGGATGGGAAGACTCTAGCTTCTCTGAACTTGTTTGTGCAAGGGGCCTTCAGGCCAACATACAGGATTGGTTGGAACTCTTGGTCAGAACTGCCAGTAGATTCTCCTCCAGCCACCACTTGGGGGTTGGGGGAATGTAGGTTATGACTAATTTGAATTTATTTACACAAGAGGGTGTTTGTGATATGAGGGGTGGAACAGCAGGTCTATCCTTACATTCCCTGGTGACAGCTGGGGCGTTGCGGCTATTAGAATCACTTACAGCAGGGAATCCAGAAAAATACTATGGCTCCTTTAACCTGGGTGGAGGACAAACTGACACCAGGACAGAGTCAGTTCCTGTTATCTAAGCAAGGCATGCCCTCAGGGACTCTCACAAGGCAGACATAAAAGGGAGGGTTCTGAGTTTGTAGGGGCAGGGCCACAAGTACAAACTCCAGCTCATTGGCAGAAGTATAGTAAGCTTCATTTCCTGAGGCATCCTGAACTGGTTTCACACTACCAGTTTTAGTTGCCAGATAGGTCAGTGGGGTGCTGCCTGAGGGTCCATGATTAGATTTTCACTCAATAACTATTCATAAATAACATTTTAGCTAACAAAAAGTATAATTGATATTAGAAAAAAGCTGAAAATACTCATGGGGTAGAGCCAGCAAAAGAATTCTGACAACCTGAACAATCAGAGGAAATCAACTCCTCCAAGATATTATAAGGGAGATGCAGCAGAAAATAACATACAAATAGAGAAAATGCTGAAATGTCAGAAATAGAATTCAGAATATGGATAGCAAATATGATGATTGGAATTAAGAAGAAGATGAAAATATAAATAAAAAATACTTAAAAACTTGTCTCAATAAACGAGTGAATTTAAAGACAAAGTCATGAAGGATCTGGACATAATTAGGAAAGATATAGCATAGCTAAGAGTCATTAAAAGAGGCATTCAAGGAGCTTCAAAGCAAAGTAGAAAACCTCAGTGATGGAGTAGAACATGGAGAAGAAAGAATTTCAAAAATAGAAGACAAGACTTTTGAACTAACCCAATCATTCAAAGAGGCAGGAAAAAAGAGAACAAAAACAAAATATTCCATGAGAGAGTTATGGGTTTGTTCCAAAATATTGAACATTCTAATTAGAGGAATTCCTAAAGGAGAAAACACTGGTCCTAAAAGCACTGAAGCTTTACTTCAAGACATCATGGTGGAGAATTTCCCAAGCATTGTGAGAGACACAGAAATTCATATAGCAGATAGTCTCAGAAAGCCAAAACGTAATCCAAACAAAACATCTCCTAGACATGTTGTGATTAACTTTGCCAAAGTCAACATAAAAGAAAATCCTGCAATCATCAGGTTTAAGTCTTACCTGCAAAGGAAAAATTATCAGGATGACAGCAAACCACTCAACTGAACTTTTCAAGGTAGAAGAGGATAGTCTTCAGCCTTTAAAATTCTTTTTTTTTTTTTTTTTATTAAATGGTAACTATGTACATTAATGCACTTCTGGGGTACAGTGTGGGGTTTTCACATGCAATCCGAAATTCTTCCATCAAACTGATCAACACAGCCTTCATGTCATTTTCTCAGTTATAGTTTTAAAACGTT
>CAUYQV010059261.1:0-10597 GCA_963574575.1 Galagoides demidoff | reverse complement strand
GGGATTGGAGGGACCATTTTTGAGGTTTATCTTACAGGGGTACAAGTGAAACTCTCTAAGAGTAGAATCAGAACGTTCTAAAACAATAACTGAGAAAATGACATGAAGGCTGTGTTGATCAGTTTGATGGAAGTATTTCGGATTGCATGTGAAAACCCCACACTGTACCCCAGAAGTGCATTAATGTACGTAGTTACCATTCAATAAAAAAAGAGAAAAAAAATGAAAATGTAGGCTTGGCACCTGCAGCTCAGCGGCTAGGGCACCAGCCACATACACCAGGGCTGGTGGGTTTGAACCTGACCCAGGCCTGCAAACAACAATAACAATTACAACAACAACAACAACAACAGAAAGAGCCAGGCATTGTGGCAGGCGCCTGTAGTCCCAGCTATTTGGGAGGCTGAGACAAGAGAATCACTTAAGCCCAAAAGTTTGAGGTTGCTGTGAGCTATGATACCATAGCCCTCTACTAAGCGTGACATAGTGAGACTCTGTCTCAAAAAAAAAAAAAAAACAATGAAAATGTGTTACTGCTGAAGTATTAGTTTGGAGTCACCTTAAAAAAAGGTGAACTATAAGTTTTCATGATCATTTATTCAAGGAAATATAGATTTGCCTTGATCTGGCCTATTCAAATAATTAGTTTTAAAGAGATACACAAAAACACATGCTGAGATAATAGTAGAGTAGACCCTCCACACTGACCACCTCCCCCCCTACCACCACCACTTCCTTAAGTTGACCTGATTGTCATAGACCAGGCATGCCCACATGTACGTATCCGCACAGTAGGCCTCATTCCTTATGTTGACCACCTCTGTATGTTGACCAGTTTGTTACCGTCCCTGGGGTGGTCAACTTACAGAGATCCTAATGTATTACGGTTATGATTTTTTTAATCTTTATCTTTTAGAGTTACATATGGAGATATTTGTGGAAAAAGTAGTATTTGTCTCAAAATCTATTGGCAGAAGAGATAGATATATTTAATTTAAAAAGATCGGTTGTGTGTGCATTGTTAAGGCTGGACAATGTGTAATCATTAAGTTATTCTCTCTCTTTTTGTATATATTTAAAAGTTTCCATATAAAAAGATTAAAACACACAAGCACCCACATACACACATTCAGGAAAATACTGTTTCACTTAAATAGTACACATTGGTTATCTACGCTCACTAGACTTCTTAGTGAGTGGCACTAATTAGTGAGCTGTAATCGGCACTAATCTTGTAGTGTTTCAGCAAATTCTGGAATGCCCTTAGAAATGATCTGTAGCAGAATCCTTATCATTCATATAAAATAATTGATTCCTTCCGCTAAACTACACACTGCCCCACAGCTCCTAACTTCCCAGTCGAAAATTGCCAAAAATATCAAGAAAAAGAACAGTAGTTATGCTTCATAGAACATTTTTTTTTTTTGGAGACAGAGTCTCACTCAGTCACCCTGGGGTTGAGTGCCATGGCATCATAGTTTATAGCAACCTCAAAATTCTTAATCTCAAGGGATCCCCTTATGTCAGCCTCCTGAGTAGCTGGGATTACAGGCACCCAACACAATGCCAGCTAGTTTTTATATGTTTAGTAGAGGTGAGGTCTTGCCTTGCTCACACTGGTCTCAAACTCCTGAGCTCAGGCAATCCTCCCGCCTCAGCCACCCAGAGTGCTGGGATTACAGGCGCGACCAGCCTAGGCATCCTATTTCCTGACAAACTTTTCTTCTCTTGGGCAATTAATTGCTTCATTCAGTTTAGGTAAAGAAAAGTTGGCATATAGAGCGGTGCCTGTGGCTCAAAGGAGCAGGGCACTGGACCCATATGCCGGAAGTGACTGGTTCAAACCCAGCCCTGGCCAAAAACTGCAAAAAAACAAACAAACAAAAAAAGTTGGCATATAAAAAATGTTTTGGTTCAATCTCCTTTTGCTTGACTGTGTGGCCATTCTGGTTCTACGTTTCCATCACCTAATACTTCCAAATAATGTATCAATAGCTGCTATTAAAGATAAACAACAGAAAGTTAAAAAATGGGGGTCGGACATCATGGCTCACACCTGTAATCCTAGTACTCTAGGAGGCAGAGGCAGGTGGATTGCCTGAGTTCATGAGTTCGAGACCAGCCTGAATAAGAGCGAGACCCCGTCTCTAAAAAACTAAGCCAAGTGTGGTGGGCAGCTGTACTCCCAGCTACTGGGGAGGCTGAGGCAAGAGGATACTATGACTCCATGGCACTCTACCCAGGGTAACAAAGTGAGACTCTGTCTCAAAAGAAAGAAACAATTAAAGAATGGGAGGGGAGGAGGATGGAGTTAAAGGGTGGAGTTTCTGTTAAATGTCTTTGCTTATTTGTTTATTTGTTTGGAAGCAAAGTTGTCTTATCTTTAAAAGAGGTGGTTATAAAATGTTTTTTGCAAACCCATGGTAATCTCAAATCAGAGAGATGTTTGGAAAGCAGGGCATCATTTGGCCAATACACTTAGTCACTCCTGACATATCATTTTCATGTAAGTTTTAAAGTGGAGGTGAAGTCCTACATTTCCTCGGCATCATCTGTGGCAGGAGGAATTTTTTTCTTTTCTAAGGTGTCCCACGGTGACGTGAATAGCTGAATGACCTCTATTTTGTCCACCTGATCGCTCGAGGAGACTTGTGTAGTCTGGGAAAGTTCAACTGTAGCTCTAAGGCCGTTCCCAAGGTTTGGCTCAATCTTGGACCAAGCAAACTGGATAGAGGTCAGGCATGGAATCTCAGGCTAACATGAACAGCTCTCTCCAGGCAGGTGTGTTCCCAGACCACCTACTCACGGGATGGAGCTCTTGGGGAAGAGAAAGAGATGTGATGACCGCCCCAGGATCAGGCGTCTGTTACACTGTTAATATCTGGGTGCCTTCCTTTTTCAGATGGGTGAGTCGAGTGAAGACATAGACCAAATGTTCAGCACGTTGCTGGGAGAGATGGACCTTCTGACCCAGGTAAACGTCCCTTCTTAACTTGGAAATAAGAAATAAAATGGGGTCACAGAATTTGATCTTAACATGACAAGAGAACTGTCTTTAAAAAGAAAACGTGTAGATTGACGATATGATCTAACAATATCTTATCTATTGTGACAGGGGTAGGGAAAAATAAAGCTTTTTCCTGACTATCTCCTTCTGAGTTCAATTCATTTAATATGTTGGTGACCCATACATCAGGCTAAGTGTCCACATATTTACCAGTAGAGGAATTTTCCTTGAGTGTTTCCCCTGTATAACCACCACTGAGCAATTTCCCCTATTGTTGCCTTTGTAAAGACCAGCTAAGAAAATGACATCATCTTTAAGAAAGATTTTTTTTTTTTTAACCAACCTTTGAGGAAATGCTACATTTTTAAAGGACTACGTAGGAGTTATTGTGGCCTCCTGATTAGATGGTAAGAACTTCGTCCCCACAGTGGAGTGTGAAAGCCTCACAGGCTGCAAATCTGAGAAAAGCCACTGGCACCAAGACCAGATTAACTCAGAAGTCACCTGCACTGTTAGGGTCACTGGTACCCGGAAGCCCCTGACCCCCAGGCCACTCAGCCAGGTTATAAAGTCAGTGGGCTTTATCGTGTCTCGTAAATGTTTCTTTGATTCAGAGGATAATCAGCTCATCCCTTTCCTGCATAGACTGTCCAAGAAGCAGCAGCCGGTGTTTCTAAATAAGATAGGGATGGTTTAAAGTTTTCTGCAAAACAAATGAATAGTTGATGTTCTGAAAAACTGTTGAAGAAAAATAAACCGATGTTAATTAGCATCGACCTTGTAATCCCACTAAAATACAGGGAAATTTGGATTCTGTGAAAGAAGAGATAAAATACAAGATGGTAGGCTTAGAGGAACAGGTGCCAGGGAAGAAAAGGCAAGTGTTGGGATGCAGGAACTGCGTGTCTGTCAATGAGAACTTGGGTTTTCCCTCTCACGAAAGGCAAGAATCAGAGTGAACTTTGGGGTCTTCCCCAGTTCCTTCACCCACTCCTGCAGCCCTCCGGAGAAGTGGCTGTTTTGATCCACTAGAGTCTGGAACTTTCATAAGACCACATTTAAATATTGTTACTGCAACTCAAGATCAGGAAAGAGGCCCCTTAGAGAGAGGCTCTTGAACCTGCCTTTTCTCAAGGCCATTTTGCTTTTGGTTATTTCCCTTTTTTGTGCCCGAGTGGGTGTAGTCGTGGGGTTTGCTTGGTTAGCAGAGTCTCCAAACACGTATGTACCAAGATTTCAGGGTACAAACATCCCCCTACTTTGTCTAAAGACAGAGTAAGAGCACCACATTTTAGGGTACAATAGCAGATTATGTTCTGAAACAGCTTTTCTCCTCCAAGTGACTAGATGCCTCCTTTTGTGAGATCATTACTTAAGGCCTTATAGAATTATATATATATAGTATTCATCATTATGAGACATTTTCTCTGTTCTTTGGAAAAACTAACTCAACAATCTCATTCTTACCATTCCAATCAGCATGTTTTGTTTCAAGATGTTCCTTCTAGAATAATTTTAATTGTAGTTTTCTGTAAGGTAAAAAAAAAAAATCACAAAACATTTCTAAATGAGAATGTGGTTTTAGAGAACACATTTAAAGAGAAATTTTATAAATGATGCATGGTTTTTGACTTGCTGATTAAAATGTGCTCCAGAAATATTCACATTATGAATAATTTTGGGGGGTGGGATCTGTTTTTCACAGAGTTTGGGAGTTGACATTCTTCCTCCTCCTGACCCTAAACCACCCAGAGCTGAATTTAACTACAGTGTGGGTTTTAAAGATTTAAATGGTAAGCATAACAATTTCTCTTCTTAAGTAATTTAGAATCGTAACGATGACTAAAATCTTTATGGAACTATAATCTGAAAACAAAATTAAAGGAATTTGACATCGTGATAAACTTTGTTAAAATCCCTGGAGTTCAGATTGTGTTTTAACTGTGTTTGCATTGAACTGAGAGAGTCAAGAAGCTATTTTTGCCTTTGATGAAAGGGGAGACCATCCTGCGTTTGTAAAAAGCCCCCAAATCATTTTAGTTTTTGAAGTAAGGGGAGTTTCTTCTTATTACTAACCCCATAGAGTAACATAAAGTAGTATAACAAAATATTAATAAGGAAATGTCCTTTCAAGGATAAAAATGAACTATTTCATAATGATTAATAATGATTTCAGTATATAATTTTTTTTGAGACAGAGTCTCACTTTGTCACCCTCAGTAGAGTGCTATGACATCACAGCTCACAGCAACCTCAAAGTCTTGGGCTTAAGTGATTCTCTTGCCTCAGCCTCCTGAGTGGCTGGGACTACAGGCACCTGCCACAATGTCTGGCTATTTTTGGTTGGAGTTGTCATTGTTGTTTGGCAGGCCCAGGCTGGATTCAAACCCGCTACCTCCAATGTATGTGGCTGGCACCCTAGCCGCTGAGCTACAGGAACTAAACCTATTTAACATTTTTTAATTCTTCCTAATCTTGTCATTTTATTGCTTTTTAATTTTTGTTGTTGTTGTTGTCATTGTTGTTTTTAGCAGGTCTGGGGCAGGTTGGAATCTGCCAACCCCAGTGTATGTGGCTGGCGTGATAACCACTGAGCTACAAGCTCCAAGCCTCATTTTATTAACAAAAATCTTTCTTTTGATTTACTGGAGACACATTTTTACCCATGTGCTATTCAAATTACAATAAATCTTGAAGTCATCATTTCCAAATTAATGAGAATTCACTGGAACTCTTGAAAAAGAGTAACCAAAGACTTGATGTGCCTACCAAAAATATGACAAGCAAAATAAGGGTGAAACCCAGGTACATAAATCCAGAGTTCTAATCACTTCTACAAAACAATGACAGCAACAGACAGCATGTACGTAGGAGTGAAACACATTTAGCCTCACCACACTCACAACAGCTGAGTGCTTTGTGATAAATTAGATTAAAATTTAATCAGTGTTTCAGTTCAATTGTAGTCAGCTCAACTAATGTTTTCTTTTCTTTTCTTTTTTTTTGGCTGGGGCCGGGTTTGAACCCGTCACCCCCGGTATATGGGGCCAGCGCCCTACTCTTTGAGCCCCAGGCACTGCCCTCAACTAATGTTTTCTAAGCACTAATTCTGTGCCTGCTGTCAAAAAAGTATTGAAACTGATAAGACAAAGAAACCCAGCAATAGATAAGCATAATAATGTTATGATAAGAAACTCATCTCATTCAGGAGACAAGATGTACAAATGTGGCCTTCATTTGGGTATAGGACAAGAAAATTAAATTTAAGGGGGAATTAAGTGAGGAAAAACATTTCTACAATGAGTTCAAAAGTCATTCAGAGAGCCAGTAACAAACTTGAGTGAAATTCATACCTATCTCATTCCCCAATTCCATATTCATAAGTTTAAATAATCTATATTAATGCCTTTAACCTGTATTCATAATGTAGGGTCCTGTATTCATATATTAAATTTGCTTTGGAAATTGTTAATAATATCAGTGTAAATTATTGGTATTTTATTCCCAAAATTTTTATGATGTATGGAAAGGTTTATGGGTCAACCATCACAATATGGGTGATTTCATTAGAAAATGATGACTATGCTTCCTTAGAGCTACATGGACATCCTCTGAAAACATTTTAAGTTAATTTTATAAAGGAGTTATATGCAAAAATGGCTCCTAATAAAATAAACCTTTTTACATAATAAAATAAACCTATTTTACATAATGAAATAAACCTTTTAAAATAGACCTTTTCTCACATCTGGAAGAAATTCCAAGGTGAACCCTCCCCTCTCCCTCTCAGTCCGAGAATCCGCGATCCTCTTTCTTCCCACCATCTTCACAAAGTCTTTCCATTTTATCCCACAAAATAATGTTTTGTTTGCACTTTGACACATTCTTCCTATCTATCATGAATTGCTTTTTCTTCGGATGTGAGATTTTCTGTAATTCAGTGATGAACCTGCAGAACCTCTATGATCACCCCAAAGTTTATTAAACCCTAGTTGGTTGAAACCCCATTTCTTCTCAATACTGTCTGTCCTCCAAATGCTTGGGGCAAACTTCCCCTTCCATCCGTTTATAACATACCCACACAGATGCACAAACACGTGTTTTTCTACAACTCTGAGATCTTGTTCTAGAATACATAAGAATTCCCTACTTGGGCATCTATTCTGTGCTTGGACTTGACTTTACAACTGGTCTGTCAAGGCGTTCTTGTAGACAGCACGTTTTCTACCTTTCTTTCCTTGCTGTTAGAAGTTTACTCACAGTCAGCACTCAAGAAGCATAATAACAATCATTTCAGGAATCCCTATACTTGTGTGTGTGCTAGTGAGTAAAAATACTCTGGGCCAGCCACCTTTGGGGAGAGTTGGACTGATCCCAGTCCCCCCCATGCAGACCCATTTGTGGCCACAGGGTACTGTTTGGAGGGTTGAGCTTGTCTCCTACAAAGTCTGGCGTAAGCCTCAGGCTCCTAACCATAGAGAGTGAAGGCTAGTGAAGCAACCACTCCCAGATGAATAAAAATGCTCTCAACCTTCCTCACTGTATCCTAAAAACTCAAACTAAGGATGCCCCTCCACTCAGATACTACTTTTTTTTTGAGACAGAGTCTTACTTTGTCACCTTTGATAAAGTGCTGGGCTGTCATAGCTCACCGCAACCTCAAACTCTTGGGCTCAAGCGATTCTCTTGCCTCAGCCTCCCGAGTAGCTGGGACTATAGGCACCTGCCCTGCCACAACGCCCAGCGATGTTTAGAGACAGGGTCTCGCTCTGGTTCAGACTGACCTCAAACTGGTGATCTCAAGCAATCCACCTGCCTCTGCCTCCCAGAGTGCTGGGATCACAGGAGTGAGCCACTGTGCGCAGCCATCAGATATTACTCTTTAAAATGATCTCTCCCTTTTATCAGGAGCAAATGGCTATTTTTATCATTAATGCGATTTTCCCTATTAGAATCCTTAAACGCGCTGGAGGACCAGGATCTAGACGCTCTCATGGCAGATCTGGTAGCGGATATAAGCGAAGCCGAGCAGAGGACAATCCAGGCACAGAAAGAGTCTTCTCAGAGTCAACATCATTCAGCGCCTCCAGAGGCATCACATGTCAGTGGTGCAACCTCTCTGGGCTATGCCGCAAATGTTGCTGCAGCCAGCGTCATCCACTATGAGCATCCCTTACCACCCCCACCAGCTGATCCTGTGCTAGACCTTCCGCCTCCGCCGCCGCCACCACCTCCTGAACCTCTCTCTCAAGTAAGTGCATGGGGCCAGAAAGGGCAGGGCCTGACCTCCGCTCCTTATCACCTTCCACTGTCTCTGGAGCGATAATTACATTCACTTATACACCCAAAGCTCGGAGGTACTAAAATCAAGGATACTGAGTGCGTTGATTGCAAAACCAGAGCTCTCCCGAAACACGATGTCTGGCTGAGTGTAAAGAACGTGGTAGGGCAGGGTCCTCAAACTTTTTAAACAGGGGCCAGTTCAGTGTCCCTCAGACCGTTGGAGGGCCGGACTGCGGGCCCTGGGACATGTCAGCTGCTAAGCAGCAGCGGCAAAAACACCTGGCGGACCAGATAAATGTCCTGGGCAGGCCACTTGTGGCCCGTGGACCATAGTTCGAGGACACCTGTTCTAGGGCCATCTTCATGATGTATTCTACAGGGGGGCCCAAAAAGTTCCCATGCATAGGTCAATGGGAAATTGTAGCTAACAATACCTTTTAAAATATATACAAAATATTCTCTACGTGTATGGACACCTCTTTGCAAAATTTTGTAATGAATTATTTTGTAAGTAAAACTACAATTCCCCATTTTCCCTACATAGAGCAACTTTGGGGGAACAGCCTATAGTTTGGTTAAGAACTATATTTGTTTATAGACACTCCCCTTGGGAATGCTCAACTTTGGGGGGGGGGACATTTTATTAACATCTGATGAACCATGGAACTGAATTCCCACGTCCCTCTTCCTAGCCCAGTATGTAGAGAATAGAAGACATTCATTACACACTTTCTGAATTGAGCTAGGTGGAGTTTTGTTGATGGAATTTGGCAGCCTCGTGCAGTAGCATAAAGGTATTTCCAAGTATCACTTGGAACTCTGTAAGGTATATGGAGAAATTTCTGAATCCTGAAAAAGAAACTGGAAAGTTCAAATTGTTGTTATTTGGAACATTAATTAATGGTGACCCTGAAAGTTCCTATCATGTCTTTTGAATGAACAAATGTTCATTTAAATTAAATATTAAATCACATTCATTGCTCTATTGTGTATTTGTTCTGGACAAATTATTGGTAAAGTGGAGATCAATATAGAACAGAGGCTTTTATTTTACTTTTTTTCTTGTTGAGGTAGACTCTCAATTTGTCACCCTCAATAGAGTGCTGTGGTGCCATAGTTCACAGCAACCTCAAACTCTTGGGTTCAAGTGATTCTCTCACCTCAGCCTCCCAAGTAGCTGGGACTACAGGCACCCTCTACAACACCCGGCTATTTTCAGAGATGGGGTCTTGCTCTTCCTCAGGCTGGTCTCAAACCCGTGAGCTCAGCAAGCCACCGACCTGGGCCTCCCAGAGTGCTGGGATTACAGACGTGAGCCACCACACCCAGCCAGAGCAGAGGCTTTTAATATGGGGCCATGAAGATTTCAAGGGGGACAAAAGTAAATAAAAAGTAGAATGCATATGTGAAGTTTCCTTCTCACTTGCCTCATCTTCTTGAAGGGGCTTGTGGTTCGAAAATAATTTAAGAATTGCTGATATGGGGAGATATATACATATCTGCTTTCAAGTAATTACAGCGTAAGCAGACAGCTCATGGGCCATCATTATAAATAGAGGAGAGTCTCGCTAATCTTATTCTTGGAATCTTCGCTTGCAAAAATCAAAGGGCTTTGAGCTCATAAAATGCTTCACTCTCTTTTCTGCCGGCTGTCAGTGCTTTATTTGGTGACTATAAGTTAAGTCTCAATCTAAGTCTTAACTTTTAGGGCATCAAGGACGCTGTTAGAGGATATTGAATGTCCCCAACACAAAGAAATGATAAATGTGCAGGGGGATGGATGGTGCTAATTACACTGGTCCAGTCACCATACATAATGTGTATGTATTGAAACACTTTGGTGTACCCCATAAATATGTTCAGTCATTATGTGTCAATTAAAAATGTAAAATATGGCTGGGCGCAGGAGCTCACACCTGTAACCCCAGCACTCTGGGAGGCCGATGAGGGAGGATCCCTTGAGCTCAGAATTCAAGACCAACCTGAGCAACCCCATCTCTACTAAAAATAAAAAAAACTAGCCAGGCATTGTGGCAGATGCCTGTAGTTCCAGCTACTCAGGAACTGAGGCAAAAAGATTGCTCAAGCCGCTAAGGCGCCAGCCACATACACCTAAGGTGGTGGGTTCGAATCCCCAGCCCGGGCCCACCAAACAACAATGATGGCTGCAACCAAAAAATGGCTGGGCATTGTGGCGGGTGCCTGTGGTCCCAGCTGCTTGGGAGGTGGAGGCAGGAGACTCACTTGAGCCCAGGAGTTGGAGGTTGCTATGAGCTGTGATGCCATGGCACTCTACCCAGGGGGATA
>CAUYQV010059260.1:0-65749 GCA_963574575.1 Galagoides demidoff | reverse complement strand
TATATTTACTTTTTATTTAAACCGTAGGTATAAAAATACATGCGGAACTGTTGTTTTTTTAAACTGAGGTCAGTTTGTCTCTATATTTAATATATTGTTTCATTTATAAAAAACACTTTGACTCTTTCATAGCCACGCAATGATTGAAGGAAAATATATAATTAAAAGGAAATTGCCCTTGGCTGTCATTAATTAATTAGAATCTCTAGTGTTTCTCTTTGACCACAAGCTGGTGTGAAGAGAGACATTGGCTTTGAGACAAGTCATAGTATCTATCAGTTAAGAAAACACACATGAACTATATGTGTATTAGTATTTTATGTATTTTGCATTCTATCCTAAACAATTAAGATTGCCCAGTCGTTGATATAGGAGAAGTTTATTTTTGAATAGGCTCCTAAAACTCCTATGTAATACACAAAATAGTATTTTTTTCTACTATGTATTTTGAACATGAACCCTTGGGATTTTCCTTCAAGAATGGTCTAGTTAAACAACTCTTTAATATTACCAAAGGACATCTTCAATGCTGCATGTGTAGAGAACAGAGAAGTAAAACAACCACAAACACCAAAATAAGTCAACTTATGCCTGGCACTTACAGCTAATATATAAGATAGCAAAATGTGTGTATTAACCTTCATGTGGTTTATTAGGTGATAGAATTATATGTTTGGTCTGACTTTCAGGAATAACATTCCATCCATGCCTTTGAATTTTAGGATTAAATTTGTCATATAAATTAAAAATATTTTATGTTCAGTCCAAACACCTGGGTTTCATTGGAACTTTATGAGCCTTACTTTTTTTCCCGGAGACTATTAATTACTTCATAGTCCTGAATATCAGAAAAACTATGTAGAATATTTATCATGAACTCCTTAAATGTCAATCAGAACCTTCTACTGGCTAAAACTTGTTTATCTTAACTTACATGTTTACTTATGCTTAAATGCTTAGTTTATTTATCATAGACAGGTTTGGAGCTACTCAACAAATACATAACCTGTTCTTAACTTTCACTTTGTATATACATGAAATAATTATAAAATATTCTATTTTCAGAACTTTTAATTGGCAACCTTACTTAACAATTGGGAAGGTAATTGGAAACAAATCGCTTTGTTTGGTACATTCAGTGGAAAAGGAAATCTTGATGGTACATTCAGTGGAAAAGGAATATTTTCCAATGTATTCTTAACCTTGAAAGTTACTGACATTTTTACTTGTAAATTACTTATTTGCTATTTTAAAATGCACATTTTATTTGTAATAATGGAGGGTAATCATGTTAAGCTTTACAATTTCTCCTAAGATATTACAAGTACAAAACAAAGGAAGAAAAAGTCTTACCTTCAGCATTTATTGTTCCTATTCCTAATTATAAGAATGCATGCCATACGTACATGGTCCACATCTATTTTATAGGTAAGGTTTTTAAATTTTCATCTAGTCAAATGAAAAATAATTAATAGAGAATGGGAAACTCCAGTAATATAGTCTTCATGAGTAATAGGCATTTGGTATAGTAGTTCAGTAGTCAATTATTAAAAGAATCAGATTGAAAAATAATATCATATAATGGGTCACAATTATTTATATTGCCACCAGCATAAGGAGGAAGCATTTGAGTTCTTATTAATAAACAATTAGGGTGGTCACACAATAGAAGAGAAGGAAAGGGCAATTTTGAATGGCATTTATGTCAACTTTGGAACTGTCAACCTCTGTTATGTCCTTGGGACCTTGCACTTTTTGGCTTTCAGACGCATGTTCTACTTTGAAAGGAGGAGAATATTGAGAGTTCTAGTGGGTCTCTTGCTCTGATAAATGCTTGGAACATTCATCTTCAAGCATGTAATAGTTCTCAGCACCTAAAGCCAAGACACACGACATTTCACCCCACCAGCACCCACATCCTCTTCATCAACACCACCAACACCATCCCCACCCCTGCCCCCATACACATTCACACTCTGTTTCCTCTGTGCTCATAAATCTCTCCTGTTCCAACTCTGGGCAATACCTTTTTTCATGTATTTTTTTTTCTTTGTGCACAGTCACATGAAACAACTTCCTGCAATGTCTCCAAGCAGCCCCCAAAACTTTTGTAAGAATTGTAATGCTGTCCAAAGGAAGTTAGCAGGCTCTCATGAGAGAAGCTAGTGGTTTCACACGAAGGTAGTGAACAGGTGCAACATTTGATAGGAGGAGACGCTGCCGGGAATATTCACGGCTGCATAGTAGAGAGTCAGGAAAGCCCCTGTGTCCCAGTCAGGATAGTGATGCCTAATTAAGGGAGAAGACCTCTCATTGCACCACTGAACCTCAGTAGCATTTAGTTTACTGTACTGATGTGTGTTTTCATTTATTATTATTAGCACATGATATTCCCCAGTCATATTTTAAAGACTGACAGAATATTACATATTTTTAATGTTACCTTCTTATATTAAAGAGGCTTTTTAAAATGGTTTTGAAATCTAAAAAAACTTTTTTTAATAGTCTTCTTTGATATTATATGAGGCAGTGGCTTTTAACTTTGAAACACAGATTGCTGCAGATGCTGGCGTGGATGTGGAGAGAAGGGAACACTTTTACACTGCTGGTGGGACTGCAAACTAATATCCCCTTTTTGGAAGGCAGTATGGAGAACCCTCAAAGAACTCAAATTAGACCTCTCATTTGATCCTGCAATCCCATTACTAGTTATCTACCCAGAAGAAAAAAAAAATTCTCTTTCATAAGGACATTTACACTAGACTGTTTATTGCAGCTCCATTTACAATCACCAAAATGTGGAAACAACCTAAATGCCCAACAATCAAGGAATTGATTAACAAGCTATGGCATATGGACACCATGGAATACTATTCAGCCATAAATAAAAGAGATGGAGATTTTGCATCTTTTGTATTAACCTAGATAAGGTGGAACACGTTCTTAGTAAAGCATCATGAGAATGGAGATGAAAGAATCCAGTGTACTTAATTCTAATAAGAAGGCAATAGAGGACCTAATACAAGGTGGGGGTAGAGCAATGAGGGAGAGGGAGAAAGGTTATGGGGTTATGGGTGTATGACACACCTCTTGTGGGGCAGGACATAATTATAAGAGGGACTTTACCTAACAATTACCTAACAAATGCAATCAGTATAACCTGACTCTTTGTACCCTCAATGAACCCCAAACAAAAAAAAGAAAAACACAGCTCGCTAGTTCCCACCCCCAAAGTTTCTATGGCAGAGAATTTGCCTTTCTAGTAGCTTCCTGGGTAATGCTGATGGTGTAAATCCCAGGGCACATTTTGAGAACCACCTGTTCATACCTGAGCATAATGAAAGGACAAGGCACTTCTGGTTTCTGCCAGCCTCAGCATCATATACATATAAATATTTCAGATTGAACGATCTAAGGATAATTTTGCCTTGGTAGTTTTTAAAATGCTAAAGTAAACTTCTGCAAATTGTATATTGAGTGAATTATGGATTATTTTATTTTACTTCATATCAAGAGTCTATAAATCAATATCAATTTGGTGTAATGGCCATTTACGTATTATGTATCTCATGTGATAGAAGATTGCCAGTTAGAATTATCTCATGGATTTTCAAAGAACTGTTCTTTTCTCTGAAACAACAACAAACAACAAAACAAAAGTTAATACAACAACAAAATCAAAAGTTAAAGAAAGGTCACAAGAATCATTTTTCCTGGACTCTCCATAAGTTTCATAAGTGTACCTAGCCACAGAATTAAAAAATATCTGATAATATTAAACCACTTAAAAATACAAATTTGAAATAGATGTCCTATTATAGCATTAAACCATTTTGGTAAAGTGATTTTATAAAGGGGTTTTTGGGTGAATTTGCATACGGTTTTGTTTGCATTAATTCACAGATGCATTCATGTCCCCTAGATACACCATGTGGTTAAAAATTATTCTCCTTTCAACAAGTTATCCTGCTTTTGATAGATATTTTATACTCTTAACTCACAAAATAGTAGCTCTGTAAAAACTCAATTTTTATTCTACAATAACATCTATGTAAAGTTGGGAATAATGTAAACAATAAGATACAAAGTCGTGGTGCAATATCCCAAATTTAGAAAAGGAATAAGACAACTTTGTCTGTTTTTGAAGAAAGTAATGTAACACTAATATCATCCTTCTTTTATATTCTTATATGATGTGGTGGAAATCTTAACAATACGGTGTCCATAAATTTTACGTATTATTGTGTTTGGCCTGTGTAAGGATAAAACAGTCGGTAATCATCACCGATGCTGCACTCATCCCATACAGATCTTCATGCCACGTGTAGAGAAATCTGGAAAACAAATCTGATTTAAAAAGCATGATGTTTGTTAAGTGTTTAGAATCGTAGCACATATAGACAAGTAGTACCTAAGGTGATGTTCATTGTGTTTATTTTTAGATCAAATCCAAAAGTGTTTCTGTGAAACCTAGGAGAAAGGATTATTTTTGAAGAATGTTAGAAAATTTTTTTGTGTGTGTATATGTTTAGTCTGGAGAGCGGTTCTGCTTAGAGGCACACAGCCATGTGAGTCCTCAACCGTGGGTGCTCCAGGTACTCTAAGCACCAGGCTAGAAAGATGCTGCCGATTCAACTCCCGTTCTTCAGAGGTTAAAATAAAAAACCACCAAAAAAAAAAAACCACTTATGTCATAATTTTATATTTATTATGTCATATCTCTCAATTAAAATGGATGGTACAAAGAAGAGCTTTAAAGACTATTTCTTATAGGTTGCATCAATTATGTGCTTTTGGTGGACAGCTAAGTACTTTCTACTTTCTTTTACATGTTTCATAATCTGTAGTTGAAAGCGACATCATGCTGGCAGCTACCCAAACACTGTAATGCTCAGATTGAATGTGAAGATGGCTGATTGGTGGAGCAATTGGACGGGAGGTGATAGGCTGTCTACCTGTGTTTTTATGGGCATTTTTGATCGGCCTTTCCTTATCACAGCTCATGTTCTGATGATCGTTGCAGGATGAAGTGGCACAGCCACTGAACCTCTCAGCTAAACCCAAGACCTCTGATGGCAAATCACCCACATCACCCACCTCTCCCCATATGCCAGCTCTGAGAATAAACAGTGGGGCAGGCCCCCTCAAAGCCTCTGTCCCAGCAGCATTAGCTAGTCCTTCAACCAGAGTTAGCACAATAGGTAAGTCCTGTTTCTTTTGTTCTTGCTGATTTTCTGTTTGTGGCTATTGAATGAAATCATCTCGAAATGGCACACCACATTGACCCTATGCATGGCTTGAGTTCTACTGGAGAGTTTCAATTTGAAGAACCACATCAGTCTGCTTTAAACATGCAAATGAAATGTCTCACTGAAGTCCAAGTTATAATGACTCCCTGAAAGTCTAATCGCATTGTTTATATTTATATACTTAACTGTCTCCATAAGTTTACCAAAAAGAGCCTAAATGACTAAGACCATGAGCAGTGGTTCCAGAGTGTTGTTATTAGGTGACTTGTCTTTTCCATCACTGAAATTTATTTCCATTTATTTTTGGTTGATATGTACAAAGTATGCATAATGATGAAAGGCATTCTGCCTCGATCAGCAGTCAACCATCAGGATGTGAAGTCTGTTTAGTTCCATCCTGCTTAAGAATTACTTTAAGACATCAAAGTATTATAAAGGAGTGGACAGCATCAATTCAGTAATAACTGTAAATTCGGTAAACAGAAAATATTTCTGTAAGTTGACTTTGAAAAATGAAATAATGTTTATTTTAGTATACCTATATTAGACTGTCAATGTTTATTTGAACCCACATTTATGGATGTGTGCATGTTTATTATTTGGGTACAATTTTCAGGAGGCCAGCATAGACCAGCCCTCGAGGATCTTGTGGTTTAGTTGAGGAGAAGTCATTTGTCCTATAGTATAAGTCAGCTCTAGGAAGTGCTACTTCAGAGCACAGATACAATCATGTAGTCAGAAAGAGGAGGGTGTTGGATTCTGCTTGGGAAGGATCGAGGAAGAGTAAGTTTGAAAAAGCCTAATTTGGACAGAGCCTTAAAGAAGAGGTACATTTTTAAGCATTCTAGGCAGTAAGAAAAAACACTGGGTAAAAATAGCATGTTTTTGAGAAATAAACTGAGTTGCCGAGATTACGAAAAGAGTAAATAGAGGAAAGTGATTAGAGCGAAAACCAAAAGGGTCCCACGGAATCTGATTGAATGCCAACTTAAGGAATTTTGATGTTTTCCCAGGCAGCAGTAGAATCAGAACTTTAAAAAGAGTGTTGCAGAAGAAAGATACTGGAATTGGGGTAACTGGTATTTGAGGGTAGGGCAAGAGTAAGTTCCAAGAGACAGAAATAAGCAATGCAAAATTATAAGAAGGACTAGTTAGATATTATTAAAGAAAAATTGACATGAAGAGTCCACAGTGGAACGTATCTGGTAGGAGTTAAACTATAGACAGGAGTCGAAGATTTTAAATATATAAAATAAGAGGGATTGTCCCTCCATTAACTAAGAAAAAGGGACCCAGAGTGGAAGCAGATTTGGAGTAAATATAAAAATGTAATACGTGCTGAATTCGAAACATAAGAAACCATTTAGGTAGAGATGTTCAGGAGAAAATTGTAAATATATGTCTCATATGTCAAATGGGTGCTAGCTCTTTAGATATAGAAATTGTTCCTTGATGAGTGGTTGAAGTAAGAAGAGCCATTAAGTTCACCAAAAAAAGAGTGTGTCTGGTAAGAAGTGGGCAAAACTATCATAGATGCTACCAATTATATCCATTATCTGTTGCTTTGCAATAAATTAACCTAAAATATAGCAGCTTAAAACAGCCAACGTTATTATCTCAGTCTTTAAGAGCCAGCTTAGCCGGGTAGTTATAGCTCAGGATCTTCCATTTAAATAAATAAGCTGTGGAGGTTTAATAAAAAAAGGTGTGGGCCAGAGGTGCAGTCATCTGTAGACTTTACTGGGGTTGGATGATGTGTTTCCAAGATGACTCATGTACATGGCTGTTAGTTGGACGCCCCCGTTCTTGGACACATAGCTCTAACCTTCTTTAGAGTGAGTTAGCCAAGGAAGCGAGCAAAGAGAAAAACACCATGGCCTTCATGACCTGTTCTCCACAGTCACACGCAGTTAGTTCTGTTTTATTCTGTTCCTTATAAGAAAGATCAACCTAAGTCCAGCCTAACTCAACACAAGGGGTGTTAGGCTTCGACTCTTGAAGGAAAGAGTATCGCAGTATCTTTGCACACTTAGAACCATCACACTTTGAAGTGGAAAACTGAGTGTTTCAGAGTAAGAATGAAATGAAGAGCAGGCGTTTTCTAGTAAGAATGGAGATGGAACAGTGTCTTCTGCTAAGTTAGGAAAAATAAAAGTTTCCCAAGAGTGGGATTATTTACTGATGGCACATTCTACAGGAAAGCTGACATGAAAAACAAGTGCCTTCTGATTTACCTGGAGGGCACAGGTGGGTAGATTCTGAAAGATACGTTGTAGTAGAATGGGTTGGATAGAGTTTCAATGATAAAGAGTTTCAGTGAGAAAAGAAAGTACAATTGATCATAGGGACTCATCTTTTGTAAGTTTGGTGTTGAGCTGTGATTATAGCTTGAGAAGACTGAGTAGAAACAGGTTTTAGAACAGAAATCTACACTACGTGTATAATGTGGCTATTTTTGTCATGTTACTGTAGAACTAGGCTATTTCATGAATAACCTAACTAATATATTTGTACTTTTATGATAGACGCATATTTTTCCTCTGGCATCCCCAAGGATTGAGGATGATGGTACTTTAGAAAGGCAGGAACATTTTTAACGGCCTTGATTTTCTACTACTAGAACATTTTTATTTTTTTCTGAAAACGTCCCTTTACCACATACACATCCCTCACACTTTCCAAGGATTTGAGGCCACGACAATTTACTTTTCTCTTTTCAACAAATGCTTGATGTTGAAAGCTAAAACTTTAATGAGTAATAATGTAGTTGGATAAAAGCTGCAGGGATTAATGGTGTTGTAAAGGTCACCCCTGAAAGAAGGAATAATGTATTATGCCATTTATAAACCATAGAAAACTGTGGACCAAAAGATAACTTAAGTTATCATTAATGACATGGGGCTCTTTGCTATGTATCTATTAGCTAGAAATATAGAAAGCAACTTTTTAATATTGTTTCACTGTATTTCATAAGAATGCTTTTGATAAGGTACACACATGATAGACAGCGCCAAAGAAAGGGAGTCTTTAAAAGGCATAACTAGTTCAGAAGAATGACTTTTAGAGTATTTCAAACAGATGATATGTTTCCTTTCTTATTCTCTTCCACCTATATTATACATATGTGCGATACTGTTACTATCTTTTTTCAAGCATTTTTTTCATCTGTCATCTCACTGCAGCTGTTCTAGATTTAAAGACCCTCGGCTAGCTAGAGTAGGTATCCATGTCATCTAGCCAAAACTTGTTATTTTGCAGATAAGGAACAGAGACCTAAAGAGGCTTTTGGCTCAGCGCCTGTGGCTCAGTCGGCTAAGGTGCCAGCCACGTACACCTAAGGTGGCAGGTTCGAATCCCCAGCCCAGGCCCGCCAAACAACGATGATGGCTGCAACCAAAAAATGGCTGGGCGTTGTGGCAGGCACCTGTGATCCCAGCTACTTGGGAGGCGGAGGCAGGAGACTCGCTTGAGCCCAGGAGTTGGAGGTTGCTATGAGCTGTGATGCCATGGCACTCTACCCAGGGGGATAGCTTGAGGCTCCGTCTCAAAAAAAAAAAAAAGACCCTATGTGAATTTATAGCCACATTGTAAAAGGTACTTTTCATTCCCAAAAATCAAAGCTTAATTAAAAGATTGACTATACATAGGTTTTTTCCTCATTACATTTTTACTTCAAAGTACTATTATCATTGGTAATTTCGTCTGTATCTTTTCTGATCTGGGTGAAGTGGTCCAGGGAGTGGGGTTTAAGAAGGCAGGCCCTGCATTCATGGAGGAGGAGGTGGCCCTCTCTGTGCAGGCCATATACCAGGACTCATTCCCCCTGGCTGTGTAAATGGAGGGCTCAGAGTTCCTTGATCTTTAGTGAACTAGGATAAAGAGCTGGGATTGCAATGGTGAGGAGGGGGTATAGTTACAGGTGGACCACCATGCTAAGGTGGGAGACGTCCTGGAGGAGGACAATTCATATAAAGTGGCATCAATATATCCAGGGGGAGGGGTTATTGGTGGTGGAGCAGAGGTCAGTGGTAGAGGTGGAGCTTGGCTATACACCAAGTGAGGAGTACCTGTGGCCTGGGGAGGATGTGGCATTGGATGGCTTATTGGTGGTGGAGGAGGTGAGGGTAGTACATAATGTTGCTGTGGAGGCATAATATGATGAGGGTACTGGTTGGCCCTTATATTCAGGATGATGGTGAGCAGGTGCTGGGGCAGGAGGAGGTGGTTTTCTAGCACCTGAATTTGAGTCATCCTGAATAGGGACAGTTATTAAGTTGCTGTGTTTTCTTGTTGAAATATGAAAGGTTTCCTGACTGACCAAAGGAGGTGGAGGTTGGAACCATGGACAATTCTGCTAGAGGAGTACAAATATCCTCACATGGCTGATTATAGTGCTCACGTGGCATAGGCTGCAAAGGAGGTGATGGCATCATGATGTGCTGCTTTGGCAGAATATGGCTTATATGGTGTTTGTCTGGTGGCATCATAAAACGATCAGGGATTTCAGTTGGTGGTGGGGCAATAGGAGGATGAACATTTTCAAGTGAAGCCACAGGTAAGAGGTTTTCCAGCTCTCATATGGCTACAGTTGATATGAGCTGTAAGTCTCTCTGAGACAAATATATTCTCTTGCACCCTTGAACGATGTACACATGAAGAGACAACCTTGTGTACACTGCTCAATTCACTGCACAGGATCACTACAGCCTGGACACATTTTATCTCCTTTTTTTTCATGTAAAAATAGCACAGCTGTAGCAAAAAAACATATTTGCATGGAATCATTCACCCATAGATTTTATTCTATTTTATTTTACTTTATTATTTATTTTTTGTTTATTTATTTTGAGACAGAGCCTCAAGCTGTTGCCCTGAGTAGAGTGCCGTGGCATCATAGCTCAAGCAACCTCAAACTCTTGGGCTTAATTGATTCTCTTGCCTCAGCCTCCCAAGTAGCTAGGACTACAGGTGCCCGCCACACCTGGCTATCTTTCAGTTGTAGTTGTCCTTGCTGTTTGGCAGGCCCGGGGTTGGGTTTGAACTTGCCAGCTCCAGTTGTGGCTGGCACCGTAGCCTCTGAGCTATAGGCGCCAAGCATCACCATAGATTTTAATAGGCAATCCACATTTGTCACAGAAATGAACCAGTGTATCATCCTTTTCACCTAAGATGTTAATCTGAAAGTCCTAAAAAAGGTGTCCAGGAAATCCTCACTGATTTCCAAACAGTTCCCCCTTTTTAAAGTCATAACTGTTCTTTCTTCATCATAATTAATTCCTTCTAAAATAAAGCTGAGAAGACAAATATATCCCTCCAAGGTGCCAGGCTTCTCATGACTCTTTTGGCCCTAGAACTTCATCACCAGGTGGAGCATTTGCAGGTACCCTGTTTATAGTCCTTTGAGTTCGAGGTGCAGGTTTGACTTTGTTCACATGTTTGGAGATGAGCTTTATAGGACTTTGTCTGCGAACATCAAGACCAAGCAACGATCCACAACTATTAGTGCCTTGTAACTCATTGTCAGTTTGATCCACGATTCAGCTCGCAGAACCTAACTCACTTTTTTAAATGAGCAAAATATTTCATGTATATGAGGACTGTCCAGAAAGCCATGTATATATCTTTTTCATATTCCATGGCTGGATACTTTCTGGACAGCCCTAGTATTTCACAAAAAAAGATATAGAAATGCCCCTGAGCACATAAAAAGGTGATCAGCAACATCAGTCCTACGCCAGGTGTGGCGGCTCACACCTGTAATCCCTCTGGGAGGTCGAGGTAGGCAGATCACTTGAGTACAAGAGTTTGAGACCAGCCTGAGCAATACCAAGACCCCATGTCTAAAAAAACAAAAAAATAATTAGTCCTAAAGGAAATTTAGACCACAATTTGTTGCCCCCTAATACAGTACAGTGGCTAAACCACCAAGACAAACTGCGCCAAGTGTTGCCAAGGTGAGACAACTGGAGCCTCAGACTTCCATGAGAACACAGAATACTGGATCCATTTGGAAAACAGCTTGGTGATTTAAAAAATGAAGTTAAACATATACTTGTGATATAACTTATTTCACGCCTAGATATTTACTCAAGAGAGATAAAAACATATGTCCTTGAATTGTATGTGAATGTTCTTAGAGCTTTATTCAAAATAACCCAACTGTTCTGTGAGAGGACTGGGTGTGCAAAGTGCCCAAGATGCGAGAGCTGAGAGACCAGACAGTGAGGCAGACAAAGCTGGTCTTTTGATAGAGGACAATTTGTTAGGGAATTTACAGACAGAAGTGTGGCCTTGGCAGTTGCCAGACTGTAGATGTCCACTCTATCACCCCAGACCCAGAGTTTATGCACCACAGGGAAAAGACGAGAATGCGAGGTAGGTCACAGCCAGTGATGTGTGCACTAGCAGCAGGGTTGTTTGGACCTAAGGGCATGACTTAGGGTAAGTTCATGTGTTCTTTACACACGAACAGTAGAGAAAGTGGAAATCTGAGCAATACCCCTAGAATCAGGCTTATTCAGAGGTCAGCATGGTGGATTAGCATCCAAGCTGAGGTAGTATTGCCCTCCACCACGAAACTAGGTACAACCCAGATGTCCCTCAATGGGAGCATGTAAACAAACACCCACCCACCCAACACAGCAAGACTCGAACCATTTGATTGATTAGAACAAGCCCTAAGGAAGGACAGATCTTCTATAAGTACAGAAGGTAAGTCAGTGGTTGGTTGGGATTGCAGTGTCACTTCCCAGGAGTGAACTTGGTTTGGCTCTTGGTGGTGACTCAGCCTCCAGGACCTATCTATGGGCCTCCCGTCATGGCAGAGACCTCCTGTTTCTCCTTCCTTTCCCATCCTATGGATTAAGTGCAAATGCAGTTTGCTGAGTATCTCCTGGGGCCAGCACCTTCTGCCCCAGGGCCAGGGAGGCTGGAGAGAGGCAGGCCTTGGCGCCTGGCACTACATGGCCAGCCATGGCTCACCAGCCTCCATGGGTGTGCCAGTACAGATTTCTGGGCTTCCTGCCAAATGCCTGGGGGGCCAGAGCTCCATCGGCCACTAGTTCACTTCCTCCTACCTGTCATGGCCTTAGGCTGCCCAGGCAGACATCTCACTCTGGCCCAAACCATTTCCACTCAGACCTCTCCCTGGCTGTATTCATCCAGGTCCTCCAGGAAATAGACTGGGAACAGACACACCTGTGAGCAAAGGTGGGGAGGGGCTAGGTGCTTGTCCAGACCCAGAAAGACAGGGAGGGATGCAGCACATACATCTTACACTGCAGTGCGCTCAGGTCCCTGTTTATCCAGCGATGAGTGGCGTGGTTGGGGAGTTCTCACAACCACTGCAGCCCACCCTGGCTCCCGGCATCCCCTAGGAGCATCCCCTCCAGGGTTCCTGGGGCTCATGCCGCCCACTGCAAGTGTGCTCAGGATATGGCTCAGCCCCTTGTGCCACCCACTAAATCCCTCCACAGGTCTGGGAGGACACCTGCAAGTGCCCAAATGCTCCTCCTCTCCTGTGGCTAGGGTCTTGGGGTGGGAATGTCAGAGCCCTGCATGGGGTCCCCTTGGTGGAGACCTCAGATCTGCCCAGCTTCTGTGGGGCCAGGCTGGCGCAGCCTCTGCTAGGACTCAGAAATGGACCTACCTCCACCACCCCATCAAAAGAGGACATCAGTTTTTTTTTTTGTTTTTGTTTTTTTGTAGTTTTTAGCCAGGGCTGGGTTTGAAACCACCACCTCTGGCATATGGGGTCAGTGCCCTACTCCTTTGAGCCACAGGTACCGCCCAGGACATCAGTTTTGATCTGATGAACCCACTTAGGCGGGTTTGGGACTGACCTCCTGCCATGTGGTTCTCAACAACAATCCAAATCCATCCACACTCATGACTCCCTTGGGGCGGGGAGAGACAAAGGTCCTTAGACTGTCACTCTAGAGGGCAGGGCTAGATGGCTCTTTTTGTCTCTGGGAATACTGACAGCCCAGCCCAGACCTGTCACTAGCCATCCCTGTGCGCAATCACCAGTCACCCTCAGGGCCTGGACCGGATTCAAACCCACCAGCTCTGGTGTATATGGCTGGCACCCTAGCCACTTGAGCTACAGGTGCCAAGCCTGTATTTTCTTTTCATCGAAATGAAATTCACACAGCATAAAATGGACCATTTTCAAGTATGCATCTCAGGGGCACGAGGTGCAGTGCCACTCTAGTTCCAGAACATGTCATCACCTTAGGAGACCCCATGCCATGCCCTGTCTCACCTCTGTCCCTGTGGTCTGCCTATTCTGAACCTTTCAACTGAGCAGAATCACATGAAACCTGGCCTGTGGCATCTGGCTTTTTCATCCATGCTGCCACCTAGGTCAGAGCGTCACCCCTTTCTGAAGCTGAGTGATGTCCTTTGTGCAGAGGGACTACAGTCTGTGTCCTCTGCCCATGAGCACTGGGCTACATGTGAATGTGGGTGTGTACCTCAAATGGAGTGTGGGACCTGTGGAAACTGCACGAGCAGCCTAGGAAGGCAGCTTGGCGCTCGCGCACCTGACACAGACATGTATAGGCTGGTTTGAAGGGCAGTTGTCAAAATCCACTCTTTTTTCCACAGGTGCTAGCTGGCCCCAGGTAGCACAGTCTTGGCACAGAGCACAGCGAGGGAAGAGGCAGAGGCCTTTCCATGGGGGGGCCTGGCTGTTGACAGAGCTGTCTGGGTATCTGGGGAAGGCTGGGGAGCACCCACAGACATCCTGAAGGGCACAGGAATCGGGTGGCCTCGGTGCTGTGAGCTGAGGGACATTCCCTCAGAGTACCCACTGTGGCTCTGAGGCTCTTCGAGGTGCCCAGTGGCCTCTGTACACTACCTGTTAGTCATTCACAGGGTCCTGAAAGGCAGAGGGCTCAGCCTCTTAGTGATCTGGTGTGGCTCCACACACTCTGTCCTTGGGGTTCCTGCCTGGGACTCAGAGAGACCACCCTGCCTACACAACCTGCTCAACTACCCCTCACCCCTTGCCCCTCCTCTCCTCTCCCTCCCTCTTTCCTGTCCCTCCCTCTCCCCCTTCCCCATCCCTCTCCCTCACCTCTGCAGCTGGAGGGTCCTGGCCTGGGCAGCAGGTGACTCAGGACCTGTCCCTGGAGGTGTTCTCCAGCCCTGGTCAACAGTCGCCCAGCCAAGCCATGGGCCCTGGTGGGGCTCAGGGTCCTCAGGGCCATGTCCCCACAGTCATGGTGCTGCCCGTAGAGCTGCCCTGTTGACTGCAAGACTCAGACCAACTTGAGGTGAGCTCAGGTGGGAGCAGAGTACTGTGCTCACCCTAGGGCCTGAGCCCCTCCACAGGGCCCCTGCCAGCCATCCCTGAGCCTGCTTCAGCCCACGGCCAGACTCAAGATACGGCCTCTGGGGGCTGGGGCATTTCTCGGGCCTCTGTGCTAGTCCTGGCCCCTGAGAGGCTTCTGGAGAGTTGGGGGTCTCAGAGGTAGGGGTAGCATGGATAGTCACCTAGAGCCAGGGGCATCCTTCACTGGTCTGAAAGCCTGGCAATATCATTCACAGAGAAGGGCTCTCTGGTCTGCAGCCAGGGAGCCTGTCACATGGAGGTCAGCAGAAGTGGCTTCTGGTGTTGGGCTGACAGGCTTGGAGATGACTCCAGGCAACTGCTGGGTGGGATGTTCTCTCCATCCCCAAGTCCAATCCTGGAGGCAAGTGAAGAGACACTGGGGTGAAGGTGTCAGACCTGCCCCCAACAAGGAGCACCTGGGCCCGGCCCAGCAGGGGGATCCGAGTGAGGCAGAGTGAGGCTGGCTAGCAGCCACAGTACTTTCTAGGACTCCAGGACAGCATCTGAAGCACTGCCGGTCACTCAGCTGGAGTAGCACCTCCCTCAGGGACAAGCTCACAGGCGTCATGACCTCCAGCCAGGTGGGTCCTGAACACTGGACTTTTCTCTACCTGCTAATGGCACCATGGCCTCTTTTGGTCCATGGACATTCCTAGTGGTATGGACATATCTCCTGAACTCAGAGTCAGGTGTCCGTCCAGCCATGATGATCAACCAGGGCTGTCTGTCCTGTCCATCTCCTCCACATCTCTGTGAAAACCTGGATAGGCACATCCAAGGCCTCCAGGCCCACAGAACAACCTGGGTCATCAGCCTGCTCTGCAACCTGCTAATACCTATTCCCTAGGACCTGGGGCTTCCTCTGGGTACTCCCAGGGCTGAGGTACCTCCCCCTGGACAAGGCCAGGTGGCCCTGCAGAAGCCACTTGCCTCAGCACCTGTCCCTGACACAGGTACAGACCTCTGTATGGCCCCTGGCTGCTGGCCTGTGGTCCCTTCCCACTCGCTAGGCAGTTCCAGGCCAGCTCACAAAGGCTGAGCTGGCAACACCCTAGAATCTTTCTCAGGCTCAGCAGCTGCCCACCATCCCTCCCCCAGGCACCAGTCACTCTGACCTAGGCTGTCACCTACCTTGTCTATTTCCCCTGGAGAGTCTGAGTCATGAAGGGGGGCCTTCAGGGCCTGGAAAAGTATGAGAAGTGACAAGGGTCACTACATATGTGTCAGGTAGAAGAGAGGTCATAACAGAGGGAGAGAGACAGAGACACAGAGAAACAGAGAGGGAGAGAGAGAGAAAGACAAGAGAGAAAAGAAGAGACAGAGAAGAGAGACACAGAGAGACAGAGATGGAGGGAGACAGACAGAGACAAAGAGGAAGAAAGATAGAGGAAGAGATAACAGAGAGAGACAGAGATACACAAGAACAGAGACAGAAGAATACAGACATAAGGAGAGAGATGCAGAGAGAGATACAGAGAAATACAGACAGAGACAGAGGGGAGAGAAATACAGAGACACAGGGACACAGAGATGGAGAGATATAGAAAGACAGAGAGAGACAGTAAGGTAGAGAGGGCATGCTCAGATACTGAGAGAGGTCGGGGGAGAATTGGTGGGCCAGAAGAAGGCCTCTGTCTTATGTGTCCAAGCCTGATCCTAACTCACAGCCCTACTCTGGGCTGTGTGTGACACTCTGCCAGGCCTGGGCTATGGATTGGATGGGAATAATCCTGAGTGCAGTGCTAAAGCCCAGACCTCTGATGTGGATTGGCCCAGGGGCATCTCCCTGCTGGTGAAGGTTGCTAAGTCTGTAGGGCCTGCTTTGGGCTCAGGAGGTTACCTCTGGGATCCCTGTGAAGAGGTCAGATGTGGAGACATCCCACCAGGTCCATCAGAGGTCAGCAGCAGAAGGACAAGGCACCAGTGGTGCAAAGTGGCCTCTGTCTTTACTAGGCCTAAGCCCCTCTCCTTGTTTGTCCACTCCTGGGTTCTGAGAATAGTTCAGGGACCAGGCTGAGCAGATACAAACAGAATTTGAATACCTGGAAGCAGGTGATTCTACTCTGTAGGCACCTACCCCGGACCTGCATGTGGCCTGAGGTGGTGACCCCAACTAAGGAGCCAGGTGAGAGGGAAACAGGCTTCACAGATTCTGGAGGGCCAGGGCACTGACAGAAAGGAGTGTTGGGAGATGCTGACCCCAACAGATGGTGGTGTCCTGCCTCTTGAACTGGACAAGAATGGAGTCTATCCCTCCTCCACCCTTGGCCCAGAATGGGGTGCAGGAGGGATGGACAGTGCTGAGGCTTCCCCACCACAGACCTGAGAGGTTGTGGGCTACCTCATATCCTAAAACATAGGTGCCCCACTGGGAGGTTGTCTCTGACCCTCCCCCCCCAGGCCTACAAGGCCCACCTGACTGAAGAGGAGGCTCTGATCCCCCTCTCAGCTGTAGAGGGTCCCCAGCCAGGTCAGCAGAGTAGTGGAAACCAGGCGATGGCACTGGAAACTCCTTCTCCGCGACCTCCTGAGTTAAGGGTGAACATGGGGAGGACCTGGGGACTGAAAGAGAGAGGAGGGGAGTGGTCTTCCCCAGCTGGGTGAGGGGCAGGAGTGCAGTGGTACGGTGGGCAGTTAATGCAGTGGCCAGGACAGTCCGCTCCTGGGCCTGTACCTCAAGCAGCAGTTTTAAGCCTGAGCAGCTCTAGGAGTTCCAGGTGAGCCCCCAACCCCTGGGGGGTGATCCCCCTGTTGAGCCGCTGGCCCCTCCCCACAGCCAGCTGACCAGTGCCACGGGCCGCCCCTCCCGCCTCCCCCTCAGCCGCCTACCCACCTCCCGCCCCTCCCAACCCCGGTCCGCAGTGACCTTCCGGCGTCTGTCCTGGCTCCCGCCTTGCGCAGCCGAGACAGACGGCTCCTCTGCCGCCTCTGCGAGTCTGTCTCAGCTGCAGCCGCCCAGGCCCTCAACCACCCCAGGGGGCCTTTGTCCCCTAAATTGAAACTCAGCTTGTCTCCTTTTCTCGGTGACTTTATTACACTGAAAGATAGCCCTGGGCCGGTGTGCGGGTCTCATCCCTCGAGGGGCTGGGGGGGAGGCGGGCTTAGGGTCTGCGGACACCTTTTTCCCACCCCGAGGTGCCCGAAGCAGCTGGACGACTCGGGGTGCAGTTACCGCACACACCCGGGCCCAGCTGGATGGGGGCGCGGTGACCTCCGCCTCCTTCCGCCCCCGCGGGGCGAGCAAGGACTCTTCTGACTCTCAGTTTTGCACGTCCGGGGCCCAGCGCCCACAAGGTTCCCCGCGGGGCGGAAGGGGCCGGCAGTGGGATTCCAAGTTGAAGGGCGGGCCGGGGTCGCGCGCTGGCTAGGAGAGCGGGCTCCCGGAGGCCCGCAGCGTCATGCCCAGGGCAGGTTGGGGGAGACGCGCGCGGTCCCGCGGCTCCAGGCCCGCCCCGCTAGTGTCCACGGCCCCGCCCCCCAGTGCTCCCCTCCCCCGCCCTCCTCGTCACGCCCGGCGCTGGCGCGGGCTGGGGGCGGGGAGCACCTCCGTGTGACGCGCCCTCCCCGCCGTGCCCTTCAGCCGCCACCGCAGTTCTCTCCGAGCCACATGGACCCAGCCGGCCCGAGTGCTCCCAGCCACTGACCGAGCGCCTGGCCCTGGAAAGGTAACCGATGCCTCTGGGCACAGCCTGCTCTTGGGTCTCGTTTTCCCTCTACCCTCCCCGGCCCCTGTGCCACCTGCTCCTCTTGCGCGGACCGGGTGCCCCTGCGCCCTCTCCCCGGCCCCTGCGCCCTCTCCCCGGCCCCGGTGCTCCTGTGCCCTTCCCTCGCCCCGGTGTCCCTGCGACCCCTCCCTGCCGCCCCTGCTCCAGCTTCCTGGCTCGCGCGCTAAGTCTGTGGCTGGCGCTGTCCACCGGCGCGGTGCTGAATCGGCCCCGGCGGTCTCGGCCCCGGCGGTCCCGGCCCCGCACCTGCGTCTTTCTTGTTCCTCCCCACCACCAGTCTCCCGGTTTCCTCCCTCGTCCTCTTCTTTCCTCTCTCCTGGCGCGCTCCCGTGAAGGCCGCTAGGCAGAGCCGGCTCACCCGCAAAGCTAAGGGGTGCGGCGGCCGCTGGAACCCTAGCTGGCCAGGGCGTGGGTAAAAGCGCTGGGGTGTCTGTCCTTGCAGGAGCTTCCGGAACACTGGAGCCGCTCTGCACTGGGCCCTGACATTCCCCTCCCGCTTATGAGCCAGGGGAGAAGTTTGGAGAGTCTGCTTTGCAGCAAGGGCACCCCTCTGCATCAGTGCTCTAAGGGGCACTGCCTGCCCCCCCTTCCCCAGTCATGAGAATCTCTGTCCTCTGCAGAGCAAAAAGCTGTAAAACAGTCTTTCCAGGGACCCAGGTTTTCCTGACAGGAGAGACCCTACAAAGGGGGTCCACTGAGACTGCTGTCATTTTACAGAAAGTACCCCTCCAGAGTGCCCACTGCCTAGGAGGAGCCCTGGAGCCTGGAGCATCCCACCCCGCAGGCACAGGTGCTGGGTGGTCTGCCCTCCTTTGTTCCCTGCCAGCTGAGTCCTTGGGGTTTCTCCATTCTATTTTCTCCACTCCCCCTTTTACTGTGGGTAGAGGGCACTGGGGTCTTCTCAGGGTGAAACCTGGCCCCTGATATCAGAAGCCCCAGGACCATCCCTGGAGGGCCCCACTCAAAGATCTACCACCTTAAGCCTTCTCCCTGGTCTTGGCCTCTGCAGAGCCGAGCAGTCACCTTCAAATGCCCCCTGAGCCCCGCCGCCACTTAACGCAGGCTGGCATGAGACTTCTCTGAATTCCTCTGAGCTATGCCCCCATATGGGGAGCACTCCCCCTGCAGACTGCTGAAGGCTAGCTTCAGAACCCCTGAGGGAGTGTGGAGACCACTTTGCAGGCTGGCTGGGGGCCTTGAGCCTGAGCGTGCTGGTGTGCTGTGGGGATGCCTCCCAACATAGGGTACTCAAGGCACCCTTCTCAGTGGGGGATCCAACCTGCAAAGTGTTGGGGCAGGGGACAAAAGGTGGTCCCTGCAGACCAGACTGTGGTTCTGGGGAAGGTCAGGAAGGGGTAGGAAGAAGCCCAGTCTTGGTCAGGGTGACTTATGACCATCTTGTTCTCCCCCAAGAGGAGGACCCCTGGCCACACTTGAATGTGAGTTCTGAACCTTGGACGAGTCTCTGAAGAACCTGAGCCACCATCATGGAGTTCGTGATGAAGCAAGCCCTGGGAGGTAGGGAGTGGGCATGGGTTTGGAGGGGCCATGGGGCTGGACCACCTGACAGGCAGGCCCAGCTGCTGCTCAGCCTACACACTGCACAGCACACACACACCCGGCCCCCTGCAGACCCCACACGGCCTTTGTAAACACACTTGCACCCCCTCCAAAGGAGCCCTGGGTCAGGGTGCTACTCTGTGTCTGGCAGCATCCTGATCTAGCATTTGGTGTGGAGGGGATCAGGAAGGACTAGGCAAATGGGGAGGGTGCTGGGCACACAGGAGGTGCAGACCTTTGCATCAGGGACCAGGGTAGGGGCAGGCAGGCCTGGGATATTGGTGAGGACCTCATGGGCTTCACCTGGTTGGGCAGCACTGTCCACAGGAGGCAGAAGGAAGAACAGCTGTGTGACCTGCTATCCTCCAAGGAGGCAGTGCAGCCTGTTGTGTGTGCACTTCAGGGGTAGGGCCCCTTCCAACCTGCCAACTGCTATTTGAAGGGAACCCTGTTTCCTCTTGGCCCACAGCCATCTTTGTGGCCCAGGACTGTGAGTAGTCATGGACAGTGAGTTCTTGTCCTAGAGGTGAGTGAGCCAATGGGCTCAGGGGCAGGTCCACAGTGGCACAGATGTGTCCCAAAGAACTTAGGCCTGCAGGCCTTGGGGCTGTTCTGGGCAGCTCCCCTGGGTCAGCACCAGCTCCCTGAGCACCCAGGAATGGAGCTTGCAGCCAGCACCTGACTCTACCATCAGGGTGGCCTCTTTGGGGAGCATCCTGACCTGGTTGTGTGAGCCTGGGAGTGTTTGTCCAGAGTAGGGAGTAGGCTGGGCCATAGTGCCAGGGCCCCAGGCAGATGGGGGGACTCCATCATACCCAGGAGGCGCACACATACCGCTGTCTCTTGGAGGACGTCTGTGCTTTTGCTCAACATAAATGAAAAGACGTTTGAGCCTGGCCCAGGGCCACAGCCCTGAGACTTCTTGGTCAAGGTTAGGGCTAATTATAATGATTACATCACCAACATGTTTCCGGTACGAGCCAGCATCTCTACCAGGCAGGACCAGGTTCCACCCAGGGCATCCCAGGCTGTTACAGACAATTAATTAGGTGGCTAATTCAGGCTCTGAGGTGGGTTTTTAAGAAAACTGAAATATCTGCTTTGTCTGTCTGCATGGCTGAAATTAGCTGGGTAATTGCCAGCCTGAATTCCCTCTTTGTTTCTTGTCAGCCCAAAGTTTCCTTTGCACTGGTGATGGGCAGGCATTGGGGACACCGTGGTAGAGAGGGGTAGCTGATGGGCCTCAGGGTCTCTGCAGCGGAGCATGGCCAAAACCCACCCCTCGTTTTGCTTGGTGGAGCTCATGGCTGTGTGAGACCCAGCACTGCTGCCGGAGACTTTGTTCCTGCCCCCATCTCTGCTCCCCACCAGCCAAGTCACTCTTACCATCTCAGAATGAATGTGGGCCAGAGAGGGGGCAAACAAGGACCCTAGCAAAAGTCTTCTGAGAGGAAGACCGAACCTCAGCACAAAGACAGGGAACAGGCAAGTGAAGGGGCAGGAAGGAGGCCAGGGAGAGGGAAATGAGAAACTGGTTGCAGGTAGAGCTGGGAAAGGAAAATGACAGCCTAGAAACAGAGATGGAGAGAGACAAAGAGGCAGTAATGTGCTCAGCAAGGAATAGGCAGAAGTGAAAACTGAGCAAGCGTGCAGCAGAGTGAGGAGAGGGAGACGGGAGAGAGATAGAGAAAGACAGAGATGACTGAAGTCAAAACAGCAGGACTGTAGCATCAGGCAGCACACAGACAGCACCCACACATCCGCACGCACACATGTGCACAGGGAAAGACTCACAGAAGCAGGCAAGGAAGGCTTTGGCTGAGGAGCTGCCTCACAGGGGATGGGACTTGCTGTGCTTAGGGCCTTGGGTGATGCTGTTCCTTCAAGCCTCCACCTTTGCCTAGTAGGACCTTCACATGGCAGTGTAGAGCCTCAGCTGAGACTGGGGAGGAGCCAGGCAGCAGGGCTCTGAGCTGAAGCAATGGCAGTGATGGGCTGGAATTCAGGGACAGCCTGTTCAGGAAGGAGCGCAGGGTGCCAGCTGGGGTGGCCAGGAGTTCTGAGAGTCCAGTGTGGACTCCTGCCCCCTGCCCAGTCTCTGCAGCCTCCCTGAAGGGCCCCAGCTCTGTTGCCTGCTGAATCCTCCCCCTCCCACCACTGGTAACCAGGGAGCAGGGTGAGGATCTGGAGGTTCACTGCACCAGAAGAGAAGGTGCAAGGAACAGCAGCCAGGGCTCAGGGCCTGTGGCCTTACCCCATGACTCTGGGGCAGATAGCCTTTGGACTTGTTCTAGGGCAGGTTGAATGGCCAGATGGGTGCAGAGGCTCTGGACCTTAACTCTGTCTGTCCTCCCCCTCTGACTTCTTGACTGTGCCCCATTCAGGGCTCAGTCCTTCCTGCTTGGCCTGTGGGAGCCTAGCCAGTCCCCCAGGTTCTCATGTGCTGTGACCCCACCTGGTCCCTGTCCTGTCTGTACCCACAACAGCTACCTCAGGGGTCACTCACATAACCTCTGGGTTCCCAGCTGTAGGGTCCAGGGATATGAGCAGGTGGCCAGGTGGGGCCAAGGGCCTCACTAGGGCAGGTCAGGCAGCCTTCTGGCATCTATATCCCCTCCACTTGCTAGTTCTGCCATGCCAGGGACAGCCCTGCCCTGTGCTGGTAGCTTGGGCCTTGCGGGGCCCTGGGATGGTGAGCTTATCCATTCATCTTCACAGCTGCTGCCTGGACAACCACCCCTGGCCCTGCAGGCGCCTTCTAGCACCTGCCATGCACATGCCAGGCCAGGGCCATTATCCCTCTGACTCTGCAGGTGTGTGTTGTGGGCCCACTGTGTGTAGGGACCCCTGGGTGTGGACACCGGCAGGGCAGGGGGTGGAGAGGATACTCTTGGGGCCAAATTGTGCAAGAAAGTGTCCAGCTGTTAGTAAACTCATTCTTCTCACCAAGAGCATGCCCTCAAGGCTTTAACAGGTTTGGGGCCATCCCCAGATATAAATGGACCTATGTTAGTGTCCAACCCTCTAGAGGAAGGAGCTTCAAGGCTGCTGCAGAGTGCTGATTGCCCTTGGTGTAGGAAGCTTGTCTGTGGTCCCTTTGTGGCAACGTAGCCTCAACCTGGGCCAGGCACATCTACAGAGATTTGGGGTACAGGGTCCTCAGAGGGTCTCCCTGGGGCCAAGACATGGCATTGTGCCCTGCAGGGAGCATGCATGGTTGTGGGGAGACTGATTGTATCAGGCAGAGGTGGCTATGGTAGCGCGAATGACCAGGTCAGTGCTCACTCTCCATTCTCAGTGACACTCCCTGTCCAGAACACACTTGGATCCCAGGGGTGGTGGCTGAGGGTACAAGAGGGAGGAGAGAGCATGGAGGACTGCATGTAGCAGGGACCACTATGCATAGCCTTCCCAGTGCCTGCCCAGCCCAGCCTTCTCACTCTCGCCCCCCCCTGCCCCAACCAAGCAGGCCTTTGTGACTCTGGTGGCTTGGCCAGTGTGGACAGGCCAGTCTGTACCCAACTGAGAGGCAGGGTACTGACCTACCTGTGGGGAGGACGAAACAAATGGGGAAAGGGGGAAGAAAGCACTGTGTAGACATAGGCATGGTTCCAGGGTGAGAAGAGGGTCATTACTGCCCAGGCCAGGATGGACAGTGGAGACACGTCTCATGAACAAGTCAGGCAGGTAGGCAGGATCCCCCCTGCAACAGAGCCTGGGGGGCTGCCTGTGGTCAGAGAACCTCTCCACACCCCTGTGGGTGGTATGCTTTGAGCTCTTCATCCCCAAAGGCGTGGAGACTGCCAGTGTCCACTGAGATATGTGGGATGTAGAGGAGAATCTCCCTCTGTAACCAAAGGCCACCAGAGCAAAGAGCCTAGCTGGGAAGCCCTTCCCTCAGACACACTGTGGCTATTTCCATTGCCTCCCACCTCCCACTTCCCCAGGATACCAAGTTGCGGTGTAGCCCTCTCCATCTTGGCCCCTTCCTTACTGTACCTTCCAGGACCTCAGGTCAGGACCATGGAGGCCGCCTGGCAGCCAGGGTCCTGTCCTGACTTCAAGTGTTCACCCACGGGCTATACACCAAGGGCAAGGCCTTTGTCCTGTCCTGTCCCACCTGCTCTCACTCTTTCTGCTCGTGCTCAGTTTGGAGCTCAGCCAACTCTGCTTGCCGGGGCCTCTCCTGTGCTGTGGCAGGTCTAGGCAGTCTGGGATCCTGTCACTTCCGGCTCCACTGGACCCTGGCAAGGCCAGATTCTCTGGACAGTGAAGCTGCAGGCTGAGCTGGGCTGTGGGGGACATAATGGATCAGAGGGGAAGCTCTCAAATTCCATGTGGGGAAGATGCTCTGGGCTGCAAGGAGCAGAGCTAGAGGGAGAGTAGCTTGAATCAGGTGACTCAGTGCCAGGAAGTTGCCCAGCTCAGCAATGCCTCTAGGGACTTGGTGCCATCAGCTTCCACCTTCATCCTCAGTGGCACTTCCATGCTCAGGCTAGTCCTCACAGTCTCAAAGTGGCTGCTTCAGCTCTAGCATTACATCCATAGCCAGGGAAGGAAGATGGGGAAGTGTTAAGGGACACTTCATCTGTTTAGCAGGTGTCTTTGCAGAATCTCAAGAGGGCTTCCACTGAGGTCCCATGAGCTAGAAGAGGGAGGTGAGGGCCAAGGCAGGCATGTCACCCTCTAACGGGGGGAGGGCATTGGCAGGAGCTTGCAGGGCTGACTCAAACCCAATGTGGAAAGTCTTGATTTTTGAGTGTAGAACCCTAGACAATGAGCCCCAGACCAGTGTCCTTTCTCCCTGCCTCACCCCTTAGAAGAGGGGTTGTCCTTGGCGGGTGGCAGCAAACACTTGGTGATAAAATACCAACACTTGTTCAGAAGACTTCACAGATGCCACTCAGCAGAGACAGCTCTTACCCCAACCTCTCCACAGCTGGAAGGACACTTCAGAGAAACTGGTTTTCCTCCTGAAAACCCTACAGGATGGTCCTTTTTTCAGGAGAGATGTACTTGGTTGATTAAGCTCCAATCAATTACAAATGTTTTAGTCCCATCTTGGGAATGAAATAGATATAATACACTTCAGCTGATAAAGTCATTTAGTTTCTTGCCTTTTTGGTTGGTGAGAAATTCTGGTTGGGACTAAAGCATGTGTTTGAACAGCCCCTGGGGGACAGGACTCTCTGAAAATGTCAGCCACTGCCGGCTGGCTCCGGTAACACTGGAAATTTAATGGTGGGTGTTGAATGGAACGGGGGACGGATGAATACTGCACAGTGCACATCAAGTCCAGAGAATTTGGCCATATAAAACCCAAACCCAACTCTAAGTAGGAGTCAGACAAGGGGGAACAAAGGTGCTGGTGGCAGCCTGTCCTCCACCATGGTGGGTGGCCAGGGCTTCTGCCCTGGCTAGGTGCAGGGTCCTTCTGAAACTCCTGGCTATTGATGGACTCAGGACCTGCCCAGAGGAGCCTGTTTCTGCCAGGGAGGATGGACTCTGGTGGGGGCAGAGAAGCCTTGTCTGGCCCAGAGTGTCTCCTGGCCCATCTGTGCTGCAGACCCCACATGGTCTGCTGAGGCCAACATCATCCTTGCTCAGGGACATCTGGGGATGTCTCCAATCTCCTGAATCACAATGAGTGAGGCCCCTCTCACTCCCCACAGGGGCCAGGACCTCAGGCTTCCTTCTGGTAGGGTGGGCAGGCTGGCAGGGTGGGGTCCACCCCTGTCCTATTCTATCTGTCCTTTTGTAGGTCAGGGTGTGAGTGTGGGCACCTTGCTCAGACTGAGGCCAGGGGCTCTAGGAGCCTGTGGCTGGATTGGTGCTCCTTAGTCTGAGGCAACAGGTCCTCCTGGCACTGCTGGCCATTCCTGGGCCTCAGTCTGTACCCTGACATTTCCAAGGGAACCGGTGGCCTCGACTTGCGGTGCTAGGTTAAGCCTCGGACTTGCTGAGTCACTCACAGGCTCCTCTTCTGGGCCCACGACACCTCAGCCTTGTCCTATCACCAGATGACATGCCCAGGGTAGTAACTGCCACTCCTGCCCTGGGCTGAGGCGGAGGAGTCCAGGGCACACCATTTGTGCAGCAAGCAGGTGCCACTGAGTGTCAGGCTAAATGCAGGCTGGCAGCTGTGCCATATGTCTCCAAGCTTGGCTCTGTTTGGGTTCTCTAATTGGCGTTTTCGTCTCACCTCTGTCTCCATTTGTCCTTCCTGAAAGCCAAGATCAGACACTCCACCTGGAGGCTGGCTCAGCGGGCCAGGACAGCAATTCCACATTCTGACCATATTTGGCATCTCCAGGGCCCTCCCCAGAGCAGCCCCAGGCAAGTAGATAAAGGTTTACAAAACCACAGAAGGAGTTGACAGGGAGCAAGGAGATGTCTGGGCTCTTCATCGTGGGTACAAAACTGAAAGACACCTCCAGGGAAGGCAGGGACATGCACTTTGCCCAGCTCATCAAATTTTCTTTTTAAAACCTTCCATAGGGGCCAGGTACAGTGGCTCACCCCTATAATCCTAGCACTCTGGGAGGCTGCAGCAGGTAGATTGCCTGAGCACATGAGTTAAAGACCAGCCTGAGCTAGAGTGAGACTTCATCTCTAAAAAGAAAAAAAAAAAAGGCCAGGTGTTGTGGCAGGTGCCCATAGTCCCATCTACTTGGGAGGCTAAGGGAAGATGATCACTTAAGCCCAAGAGTTTGAGGTTGCTGTAAGCTGTGATGCCAGGGCACTCTACCAAGGGCAACAAAGTGAAACTCTGTCTCAAAAAAAAAAAAAAAAATCCTTTCATAGGGGGCCAGACACAGTAGTTCACACCTGTAATCCCAGAATTCTAGGAGGCCAAGGCAAGAGGGTCGCTTCAGCTTAGGAGTTCGAGACCAGCCTAAGCAAGAGTGAGACCCTGTCTCTACTAAAAAAATAGAGAAACTAGCTGAGTGTGGTGGTGGGCGCCTGTAGTTTCAGCTACACAGGAGGCTGAGGCAAGAAGATTGCTTGAGCCCAAGAGTTTGAGGTTGCTGTGAGCTGTGATAACTCCACGGCACTCCAGGCTGGGCAGTACAGCAAGACTCTGTTTCAAAAAAAAAAAAAAAAAAAACAACAAACCACCAAAAAACTTTTGTGGTGTTTTGGAGCCTGCAATCCCTTTTAAAACATTGTTATTGTTTAACTCTAATTGCCAGAGGCAAGGATGACACAGCAAGTTGAGCCCTTGCCAGCATTCTGGGCTCAGAACTGGTTTATATTCTCCTTGCTTCTTTCCCATCTTTTGGTCCTCATCTGTAATCTAGATCTAGAGGGTTAGTGTAACACTCTATTTTCTTAATATACAAATATTTTGATCTTTGCAATCACTTTTATAAGTGATTTTTACAAATATTTATTTTTTGAAACTTGAAAGTGTATTTTTCCCTATCATTAAAATAGTGAGCGTTGGCTTGGCGCCTGTGGCTCAAGTAGCTAAGGCGCCAGCCACATACACCCAAGGTGGCGGGTTCGAATCCAGCCTGGACCCGCCAAACAACAATGACGGCTGCAACCAAAAAACAGCCGGCATTGTGGCGGGTGCCTGTGGTCCCAGCTACTTGGGAGGCAGAGGCAGGAGACTTGCTTGAGCCCAGGAGTTGGAGGTTGCTGTGAGCTGTGATGCCACGGCACTCTGCCCAGGGGGCTAGCTTGAGGCTCTGTCTAAAAAAAAATAGTGTTCATTGTAGGGAATTAAAATAATATAGAAACGATACAGAAAATTGAGATGCTGCATTGTTTTAAAGTTGCTCATTATTTGATTTTAACATGTTTTTCAAGTGGATGCTTGTGTTATCTGTTTCCACTGAGTTCTGTTTTGGGAGCCCCCAGATAAGTTGGGGCCCTTGTGCCCTGGTGGGCTATGAAGGGTAGACCAGTGTGCCTTCATGGGGTAGTTATCTTGGTGGGTGGACCATGACCAGGGGGCCCTCACATGGGCAGGTGCCCTCATGACCCTTGTCTGACCCATGTCTGACCCATGTCTAGTTGTACCTGGCTGATCATTGTTCTGCTGCTGAGAGCCTGACCAGCATCCTCAGGAAAACTCTGCCTGGGCGACCCCTGGTTCTTCACACAGAAGGTGCAAATTTCAGTGCACATGACAGGAGATGGGCTCAGACACGTGTCCCCTGAAATCCCACTAGGGGGGCATCCTCTATCTGGGTATTGGGAGGCCAGAGTGAAGAGCATTATTACATAAGGAGACGGGACAAATGCCAGGAAGGTCTGTTTAAAGGTAGGGATGGGAGTCTGGTCTGCTAGGCAGGGAAACTGCTCTGCGTTCTCTCTGGCCTGGGTTGCACTCACTGTATGTCTGGTTTGCTGCTTTCTGCACACTGAAGACTGTCCTCTGCTGCACATTCACATGACCGAGTCATGAAAAGCTTTGTTGGGAGTCAAGGGGGATAAACACGGGGTGAGTTGGCTTTCATGCCTGGGGATCCCCAAATATCATCCACTTTAGGTCTTTGGTGGGGTGTGATTCCATTTCCCAGAAAGGGACCCGCATAGCTGGGGGTGGGTCTAAGGCAGGCAGTAGCACTATACACCCAGACTGAGTGTATTAAACAATGGAAATTTATTTTTTAAAGTTATGATGGTTGGAAGTCTGTGATCAAGGAGATAGGAGGGCTGGTTTTTTCTGAAGCCTCTCTCCTTGGCTTCCAGGTGTTTTCTCCCTGTATCCTCATGTGGCAGAAGGGGCAAGGGAGCTCCTTGGGGTCCCTCTCATCAGGGCACTGGTCTCATTCATGTGGCTCTACCCCAAATTCCCCACCTCCTGATACCATTGCCTTCGTGTGGTAGAACTGCAACATGAATTTTTTTGTGTGTGTGACAGAGTCTCAAGCTGTTGCCCTGGGTAGAGTGCTATGACATCACAGCTCACAGCAACCTCCAACTCCTGGGCTTAAGTGAGTTTCCTGCCTCTGCCTCCCAAGTAGCTGGGACCACGGGCGCCCACCACAATGCCCGGCTATTTTTTGGTTGCAGCCGTCTTTGTTGTTTGGCGGGCCTGGGCTGGATTCGAACCCGCCACCTTAGGTGTATGTGGCTGGCACCTTAGCCACTTGAGTCACAGGTGCCAAGCCAAGGCCCAGCTATTTTTTGGTTGCAGTTGTCATTGTTGTTTTAGCAGGCCCAGGCCAAGTGTGAACCCACCAGCCTCTGTGTATGTGGTTAGCGCCCTACCCACTGAGCTATGGGAGCTGCCTGCAACATGAATTTTGAGGGGACATTTGGGTCTATAGCAGCATTACACTTCCAGGTTTTTGGTTCTTATAAACAATGTTGTAATGAATATCCCTGCACTTAAAATATGTATTGAGTTCTTGGTATAAGCAGACACTCTACCAGGCGTCCTCAAACTATGGCCTATGGGCCACATGCAGCCCACCTAGGACATTTATCTGGCCCGCCAGGTGTTTTTGCTGCCACTGCCTGTCCTGCTTAGCAGCCGACTCATCCAGGGGCCCACAGTCTGACCCTCCAACAGTTTGAGGGACAGTGAACTGGCCTCCTGTTTAAAAAGTTTGAGGACCCCTGCTATAGACAGATGGTCTCTGACTTGACAAGCATACATTTGAGTGTGGGATACAGTAATAAATAGGTAACCTTGCAGATGCCTCTAATAAAAGATAAACAGGTAAATAAGCTCTCTACCTCGAGGTGGGGATTAGTGTCACTTAGGAAATGGAGCAGGGGAGGTCAGTTCTGTGAGGTAGGGCTAGAAGGCCATGGCTGGGGTCTTCCAGGAAGCTGCTACATTCTTGTTGACACATCCAAGAGATGGACTCTGGCCAAAGGCTGTGCACAGCTGAAACTCCTCTGATACATGTTTCCAAGCTGCTTCCCCATAGCACAACATATAGCACAGATCACACCCCAAACACGGGTTTGTCAAATGATTGCTGATCTAATGGGGAAAATTCATTTTGTTTTTAGTTACACCTTTTGAGTAAGAGTGTGATTCAACAACTTTCATACACTCAAATTTTTTTTCAAATAACTGGTATTAATTGCCATTCATGTCTATTTATAATGTATACACTTAGGTGAGTGTCCTATTATTTACTAAGCTTTCCTGTGTGTTACTTGCCACTTAACTTTATGATGCTCTGTGCTGTCTTTGCTGCATGTGTGTGTAGGGTCAGACCGTCAGGGCCTTTCTTTTTATTGATGTTCTTCCTGCTTCTTTACTGTGTCTGGGGATTTCTGACTGGATGCTAGGTGTTGTGGGTTTCCCCATGCTGGGTGCTGGCCATCTTTGTTCTCCCTGTTCAAGGCAGAATGAGGTGGTGGGAGAAGGGCAGGGCATAGGGTCACAGCAGCCTTAAGCCCCTTTCCTGTGTGTTACTTGCCACTTAGCTTTACAATGCTTTGTGCTGTCTTTGCTGCATGTGTGTGTAGGGTCAAACCATCAGGGCCTTTCTCCTTATTGATGTTCTTCCTGCTTCTTTACGGTGCCTGGGGATTTCTGACTGGCAGAAAAGAAATTTAACATTGTAAAGTTAAATGGCAAGAATGAGATGCTTTCAGCCAGGCTCTGCCCTCCACACCCCTTCTGTACCCATAAGCATGGGAAACAGCTACATTGTCCATGGGGGAAGAAGGCAGGAAGGTGCTGGGGCGGCAAGCAACAGCCAGGGCTTGATTCATGACTGTGGGCTGTGCTTATGTCAGCAATGGGTGGCAGGATTGTCCTGACTCTGAGCCATTCCTTTTTCCCAGAGGGTTCTCCAAGAAGTGCCAGGCAACCCCTCTCTGGTTCAGCTTCTCTGGCTAGCACTGTGCATTAACCCTCAGACTGCAACCTGGCTGCTCTCATGCTCACTCTTACTTGCTCTCCATATCTTGGCCAATTTTTGGCATTGCTCTTATGTTAATTTCATAAAAATAACCCAGAGGATTTCCTTCTTTATTCCAAGAACATTCTAAATATCATTTGAATTATCTTGTTTCTCGAATGTTAAAAAGAATCCATCTGTGTGAATTCTTAGAGATCTGTTTTCCACATTTTGTAAAGTACATCTACTTCATTCAAATTATCAACTATGTTAGGATAGAGTGAGTATACTATATATATATATTTTTTTTCATTTCTTTTCTTTTTTTTTTTTTGAGACAAGGTTTCGCTTTCTCACCTTGGGTAGAGGGCTGTGGCATTATAGCTCACAGCAATCATTATAGCCCTCAAACTCCTGGGCTCAGGGGATCCTCCTGCCTTAGCTGCCCAAGGAGCTGGGAATACAGGTGCCTACCACCATACCCAGCTAGCTTTTTTTTCTATTTTTTTTTTTTTTTTGGAGACAGAGCCTCAAGCTGTCCCTCTGGGTAGAGTGCTTTGGCATCACAGCTCACAGCAACCTCCAATTCCTGGGCTCAAGCGAGTCTCCTGCCTCAGCCTCCCAAGTAGCTGGGACCACAGGTACCCGCCACAAGGCCCGGCTATTTTTTTGGTTGCAGCTGTCATTGTTGTTTGGTGCGCCCAGGCTGGATTCAAACCTGCCACCTTAGGTGTATGTGGCTGGTGCCTTAGCCACTTGAGCCACAGGCACTGAGCCTCTACCCTTTTCTTACAGTAGAATGGTGGTAGAAGGGAACTAAGAAGTGGGGTGGGAGTTAGCAAGATTTTCAGCTGGGTTCAGGTACACTTTGGAATGAACCGGGTTAGAATAACAAGGGTTTAACATAAAAGAGAAAAAAGTAGTATCTGAACAGCCAGTGGAAATGGATGAGAGGCTGGCCTTTTCCTCCATTAAGCCACTCCAGAAATGCCAAATTTAATTTGTCTTCAATGTGGGTTTCCCAGCTCACCTGCTGCCCACAGGCTAATGTGGTTACAGTCAGACAACTGCCCATAAAAATGGCACCTTCTCAGTCAGCATAATGGCTCTCTGCAGACCTCCAAGTCATGGCTGCTCAATTTACTGACAAAAACAAGCTTTTATTGCTGTTGGCACCATTGAGCCAAAGCGGCCAAAGAAGTACAGAGAGATCCTTCTCTGCCACGCACATCGTCAGCACAACTGTCAGGGAAATTCCCCCTCCTGAATCCTTCAAGTGCTGAAGATGTGAGGGCTGACCCAAACTCAGGGCTGGAAGTCAGCAACATCAGCTCTTAATTTGTAAGCATCACAAATGCAGGGGGAGCGTTCCTCACTCTTGCTTAATGATTCTATGCTGGTGTCTTGGGTAACCATCACTTGTAAAAGTATAATTGCATAGTGAAGTCAAAATGTTAATATCAATAAATGGAAAAAGCTAACCAGAATGGCAAGAAGCTTAAATGAGAGGTGAACGCTGGTGAAGTCTTGGCCACAGCCTAGAGAGTGACGGATCGGTTTGTTTCAGGAGGATCTGGTTTTCTTTGTTCCTAAACACATGTGCCATGCGTTGGTATGAAGAGCATCAGTGCTGCAGGTTCAAGGGAGAGGAACACAGTCTGCTGAGGCAGGGGCACTGTACCCTGGCACAGCAAAACAGAAAGGTTCAAAGGTCTGCCAAGTGTTTCGTAAGGCTGTGAGAACAGCAACGATCCAGAGCAAGCTCTGGAATGAAACCCATTCTGAGCTGAATGTCAGTAGTTAGTGACAACTAGTTGCTGACCTTGGATGGAATACCCCACCTCTGTTAAGCCTCAGTTTCTCCACTTATACTACCAGTGTAATAACAATAGTATTCACCTCGGAGGGTTTATTACATGGCTCATGTGAGATCCCAAATGCACAGGCATGAGTTTGGGGCACTGCAGGAACATAAGGACGGTCACGTGTGTAAGAAAGGACCAAACAGCTCAGTCCCTCTCACTGTAGCTGGACTTGTTAGTTTTTTAGATTAGTGAGGCACAGGCTGTGCCCAGCATTATGACTGCAGGGAAATGTGGCTCTGTTACCCTGGGGGAATGTCCTTCTTTCCACAGAAGGACCTGTCAGTGTCTTGTGGTGGTGGGGTGCAAGGGATGGAAGAGGAGGGTGAGAAGGACCAACAGGAATGCTCACCTGTGTGCTTAGTGCCTATGTGAGTCTTTATCTCGGCTTCCTCCATGGTGACGAAGTCGCAGGCAGTACAGCAGATGGAAAACATCCACTGTTCCTTGTCCACGTGGAGTGACATGTGGCTGACAAACTGGACATTGAGCTCGGTCTCAAACCCACACACGTGACAACTATATGTAGGGGTGACAGAAGAGAGATACACACTTCTAAACGTAGGCTACCCATTTATATGAAGCATACTCAAGAAAACTAGAATTTTACACATTTTCTTCTACACCAACAGGTTCTGTGTTAGAAAATTCTGCTTTCTGGAATGCCTCTAAAGTGATCAGTGTGCCAAATACATTAATGCCCAGCATAATGTAACAATCACCTATATTCTATAATGATGCTAAATAACCATAAAGTTAATTAAAAACTACAGATTCCAGATGCTGCACATCACCTAACTGATTCCTTTGGGCAAAAAGATACAGGGAAGTGCTGCCAAGCTGTTCAGTGGTGCTGGTCCACTGATAGATTCAGAGAGCACCTCAGGCCACACGAGTTTCTCTCTGGCTCTGGAAACCTTCCTTCATAACGAGGAGAGCACAGAAATATCATCTGCTGCCTTTGAGCAATAGGGCCATATCTGTGACAATTTCTGATAGAGGCCACCCATCTATTTTGGGCAAAAGCAAGTTTCTCCCAATCTGTGTGGTGTATTTTCAAGGCAAAATTTGGTAGAGAGCCTGAAACTTGGGGTTTTATGGTGATTAAACCAATATTAATTCATGGCTGAATATGAAAGCAAAACCAAGTTCAGGAACTACAGGGTAACACGACCAAAGGGAAGTATGTCGTGCCTTTTCTGGGCTACTTCCTCAGGGTTCTAGATTTGTTTCTTCTCATTTTTTCCCCCTTCAATTCTTAGGCAGCAGCAAGGCACATAGTTTCACAGGAGGCGCCTCTGAGCTACACAGACCTAAGAGCTAATCTGGAGCTCCACCCCAGAGAGCCAAGACCATTTCTCTTTGATTTAATTCCACAGGGGCCACCCAAGTCAAGAGAGGGGTCTGTGCAACTGCAAGTCTCAATCTAAGCAAAGAAGACATTAAAATGACAGTCAGGTATGACTGAGAAAAGGGGCTTCATTCTCTGTATCCCTAGCAGACAGGCAGAAAGAAGGTATTGAAGCCAAGAGTCTGAGATGCCCGGAGAAGCCCATTCCATCCCAAACTCACCTATAATAATAAGGGTGTTTCCTCCCGTCACTGCCTTCAGAGGTGACGGCGCTGACAATGTCCTCAGTGTCTGTACTCACCAGCTTCACGGAATGGACGGTCAAGTGCTGGTTCAGATTTGCACGGCACTTAGCAGCATAGGGGCACAAGTGGCATTTATATTTTCTTTCCTCTGGGAGACAAGAAACAGGAAAAAAAACCCAACAGCTCTGACAAAAAGAAATTCCAACTGATCTTGTAAGAGATCAGTTAAAGGTATTACTATCAGTTAAAGAGGTAATACCCTGGACTCTGTTGCCCTGGGTTGAGTGCTCTGGCATAATAGCTCACAGCAACCTCAAACTCTTGGGCTCAAGTGATCCTCTTGTCTCAGCCTACCAAGTAGCCACCACAATACGTGGCAACTTTTTCTATTTTTAGTAGAGACAGGATCTTGCTCTTGCTAAGAGCAGTCTCGAACTCTGGAGCTCAAGCAGTCCACCCACCTCAGCCTCCCAGAGTGCTAGAATTACAGGCGTGAGCCACCTCACCTAGCCAACTTCTTGGAGTTTTAAGTATCTTTAAGTCTTTACCCAGTGTCCCTCCTGTATTGATATTTCTAAATATAAAAGAAAGTCTCAAAGCAACTAGATAATCTGCTTTTTCCTGGATACCCATGGTCCCCCTTCCTCTTAAGGTGAGGTCCACAGAGGCCAAAAGAGTATCATGTGAGTGCATGTGGGGTACACCCCTATGTATCGGGGGCAGGTGCTGTGTACAGGCTAAGAGGCATGAAGCACAGCTCACAGGACTGAAGAGTAAGAGAGGCCCCATCGTTTTCCCTAAGCTGCAGGCCTGGGTAAGCCAAGAAATAAAAATGAAAAAAAAATTAACGAAATTAAAGGAAAAATGCGTGAAATAATTTAATTGGAAATTTCATTTTACATAAATAAAATAAAAAGTTTCAATTAATTTCTTAATGGAAACCCTCTCATAAAACTGACAAATGTTGCAGGATCATTTCCAAAGTAGCGTTTGGAATTCATTTGATTAATCAAGCAAATTAAAGTAAAAGCAACAGGCTTTGCTTTCATTGCACAGATAAAGGTAATAAAGAAGGAAAAAACTTCATTTTTCTATCTTTAATATTTGTTATTACTGGGCTTGGCTTAAAGAAAATACTTGTCATTTACTTCAGAGAGAAGAACATGAAAAAAAGTTCTTTTTCTATAAAATGTGAGGCATCCTTATTATCATAGATGGTCCCTAACATCTTGAGGGCTAGCAGCTCAGCAGGGCTGTGGAAGAAGCCCCACAGTACAGATAAAAAACAGAGCCTTTCTTTGGAATTTTTGCATTTGCATTAACAAGTGATGTTGTTAAGTTTTGGAATTAAGGTTGTGCTTCCTCCATAAAGTGAACTACAGAGCTCTTCATCTTTTTCTATCATTTGGAAAGGTTTTGTGACATCAGAATTTTTTCCTCTTTTCAAAGGTTATAAAGAACTCATCTGGGAAAATTTCTGGACCTGATCTATAATAACAATATCTCCTTCATCACCTTTCCAAACTTCCCTTTGGTAACTGACTTATTTAAATTTCCCTTCTTGGATCAATGTTGGCAATTAGGTTTAAATCACTTATGTCATCTAAGATTTTAATTACTTTTATTTTTATTTTATTTTATTTTTTTTGGTCATAGAGGTGCCCTGATTGTCCAATAGTTCTTTGACATTATTTACACTGATGATTAGGCTTCCTTTTTCATTTCTAATTTTGAGTACTTTTGCTTCCCTTTCCTTTCTTAGTCAGGCTAAAAGGGATTTATCTATATTATGGATGTCTTCTTCCTAGATTTTGCTGTTCTTTTACTAATTCCTTAAGATGAGTGCTAAGTTATTTTATTTTTGTCTTTCTTTTCTTCAAATTAAAACATTTAAGACTATAAATTTTCCTCTGACTAGATCTCTAGCTATTTGCTCCAGGTTTAGGTTTAAACTGTTCTGTTTTTCATTCCTTCTGGATATCTATTATTTGAATTTTGATTTTCTTTGATCCAATTAGGTAGGACATCTTACTGATCCTGGTTGTTTTAAATTTCATTGAAAAATTCTCAGAGAATGTGATCTTATAAAATCTCCACTTTTCTTTGCAGCTAAGTATGTAACTACATTTAGCCTTCAGTGGAATTTAAGATAAAAAATATTTAAAATGTAAAAAGAAAAAAGATAAAATTAAAGATAATCTTATTAATAGCCCCCAATCTTGCTTTTTTATTTTGTGTGAACTTCTCCTTTGAACTTTTTGTTTTGTTTCTGTGTTTCCTATAATATCTGAAGTTTTTTAGAAGCTTGATTTTCCATGTAAGATTTGAAATACTTGATATTATTATTTGCACCTTGTTTTATTTTTATTGCTGATTTTACCTTATTTTTTTTGTCTTCATTTATTTTTGGTACTATTTATTCCTCCTTTACACTTTGTGACTTGGTTGCCGCCTTCCTTCTCTGACCCTTAGAAGCAACAATATCTTGCCACTATTATATGTAAATGAATATATAAAGTGTTTCCTACTAAAGTGCCCTTTTCCCCACTGCTCCCACATACCATAATAAGATGAACCAAAATGATGGTTGAACACCCATCCCCTGTACCCTCAAGATGAAGTCAACAAACTCTTTACAGAGTTCAAGAGTTTTATCTGAATATGCCTAAAAGTGTATCTCTTCTCATCAGTCCTACCTGGAACTCAATGAGCCCTTTTAGCACAAATAAAAAAAGCCTTTCCAGGGACTTCTTTAAACACACCCAGTAAAATGGCTTGAAAAGGTCAGGGTAAACAAGTTTCTGTCACTTCCTGTAACAGTCCTCTTACAGAAACTCAGCTGCTCCTAAGTTGGTGATGAAGTGTGGAGGGCTTACAGGAGAAGGCCTGACTCACCTGTGTGCAGTGAGAGATGTCGGGACAATGTCTGCTGTCGGCCAAACACTTTCCCACACACATCACAGGGAAAAAGCTGGTCACTGAATTTCCAGGATGGCAATCCATTTCCTGCCTCTAGTACTATCTTTTCTGTGTCTGGGCCAAAAGAACAAAGCATCACGATGAAGAAACAAGGCAACATGAACATATTTTATTGTAGTTGACATTCAGGATTTCAGGGGAGACTTCCTCTGAAGAGTATGGCTAGGAAGTGCAAATAAGGCCTGGAAAGTGGTCTTCAGTCTCACTTCCTGTCGCTAACAAGGCCATTCTCAAATGTTGCAGTGGCAAGTGGATTCCAATTCTGGCCAAATCTGCAGTGTTTTCTTTTTCATCACTAAAGACCAGCTAGCCCTCTACCAGATTGACAGCACTGTGCTCAGTACACAGTAGGTACTCAATAAGTACTTGTTGGATGAATGAATGGCTAAATTGCTTGTAAAAATTCCAGAAATGTAGACTCTTGCCACAAGACAGTAAATAAAGAATTGTATATCCCAGATTTACAATTAAATAAATGGTTCAATCCCTCGAAAGGAAATACATTTTCACTGTTTTTGTTTTCTTTTGTTTTGTCACCCTTGGTAGAGTGCTGTGGTGTCACAGCTCACAGCAACCTCCAACTCCTGGGCTTAGGCAATTCTCTTTGCCTCAGCCTCCCGAGTAGCTGGGACTACAGGTGCCCCCCACAACACCCGGCTATATTTTGTTGCAGTTTGGCCAGGGCCGAACCCACCACCCTCGGTATTTGGGGCCGGCACTCTACTCACTGAGCCACAGGCAATGCCTCATTTTCACTGTTTTTTTATAAAGTAAAGTTTTGGTCTATGTTTCAGGTTGTGCAAAATCCTTAATAAGGGAATTACATTAGACAGACTCAGCGATGGCAACTACATATCACTCCACATACAATTCCCTAAGGCAAGAATGAACAACTAGAACTTCCCCAAAGTCTCATCATATTTGGGAAAATAATGAGTGCCACCAGTTACCAGTACATAATTCACAGCCATGAATGAACCAAGTAAACACTAATACAGTCTCTTATCATCCTGAAGTATGTTTATTTTCTCATTACCATCTATACGCTTACTTTCATTTCTTATCCATATTTCTTGTCATTGAACTATAATGGATTACACACATTCCTTCTACAGTAATGCAATGAAACAGGTGACAGAGAGCACCATAAAGAGGGAAGGGGACACTTCCCAAAAGACACTTGAACAGGCTGCTAATAGGCCTCTTGGCCTCTCTCTGAACCAGACAAATGAAATGCTGAGATAATATCTTGTCCTTTACTTCAGTCAGTTATTATGAATCTTCTTAAAGCACAGTTACTATACAGTATTATAGAACTGGACACCACATGGTGGTAATTAAATGGTAGAAAGAACTTTTCTTAAGATCCAAGCAGATGAAAATGCTCAGAACACTGGCATAGAGACAACATCAGGGGAAAGAACTTTATTTCCCACAATTTGGTTAAAACTGTTTCACAAACATAGGCTTCCACTTGTATTTGGATGAGTCAATTGGATCAATTTTCATCTGATTAAAGTCTTGCCAGAGAGTCATCTAAGGAAAGAAGAAACAAAAACGAATGTGTGTTTGGAAATGATGGTGAAACTGCAATCATGTTGGCTGTGAAGCACCTGCTGGCAAAGCCCAGCACCTGTAAAGCACATATATTGATTTGTCTGTGTTTGTTAAAACACAGCTCTTGGGGCCTTAGGGGGAAGAGCTAGTTTTATTAAAACAGGAATGTGTGACTACAAACCTCTAAGAGGGAAGGGGCGGAGTTGTGCGGGAAGGGAAAGTAAAAAGGGAGAGACAGGTTAACTGAACTTCTGAGAACAAGAACCACTCTTAGACAACCATCCTTGAATCCAAGCAGTGGGCATTTCAGCCACACAGTAAGGAGAGGGGATTTCAGTAGCTCCTTTAAAGTGTGTAATCAAAATAGTGCTTCAAAGAATGACAGTGATAATTATAAGGAGAGGTCAAGAGGGTACAGGGTCTTCTAATACAGTCACTACAAGGACGAATTAATTGAGGCACACACCAAACAAGGAGATGCAATTAAAAAGAAAGAAATCTCTTAACAATTCTTTTAAGTATTAGTCCTGTACTCAAGAAGCTCAAGTATCATAAACTGTCTGATTCCCCCTACTGGTTTGGGGACATGATGAAAACTACTAAGACCACCACAGCTTAAGTAGAAAGTACACCTTCAGCAGTAGAGAAGCAGGCAGAGTTCTTATGGGGGTGACCAATATGGGTCACCCCCTCCCCTGAACCTGGACCCCAAGCCTTGCCCAGGCTGGCTCTTCTCCTGACTTGTTTTCATTTCACACGCAGGAACAAGTCAACCATAAGCCATTATGCACCTTATCCCAGAAGAAGACCGTGACTCACAGCTGAGTGAGGCAGGGGAGGGTACTGGGCACAGGAATATTACTTCAGCAACACAAGTACTGAGGTCTAAGGCCTGCTCCTCTTTTTATGGAGCTGAGATGAATCTGAAATGGAGCTCAACAGATGCCACATTCTCTTGCATTTCTTGTTAGCAAGGCCCCCCAAGTGCCACGTGAGAAACCTCAGAATCTTGTTTGGTTCCCCCCCCTTTCATCTTCAGCATATCCAACCAGTCATCAGAAGCTGTCAAGCTTAGCTCAAAGAGCTTTCTGAGTCTTCGTCTGTCACCAAGATTATCTTTGAAACAGTAGAGCCCCTCTCCCTTCCCACACCCTCTCATGGGTTCCAGAATGTTCTGAGCTGCAAGTATGCTCATGTCCTATATTCCAATGGCTCCTGAAGGCCAAACTCCTTCCTGTGGCTTCTGAGGTCTTTTACAGGCTGGCTCTGCCCACCTTCCATCACCCAAATGCTCTGCTGGGTGGACTGCTCTGCCTTTAAGGAACAAGCTATTTCCTTTTACTCTTTCAATGCATTTGAATTAACCTCTACCAAAAGCTACTCCCCACCATCACTTCTTGTATATACTAAACTACTACTCATTTTCCAGCCCTATCTCATATTTCATCTCCTTAGTAAAGCCTTCCCCATTTTCCAAGGTAGAATTAGTCATTTTCCCTCTCTGTCCCAAAACACTTTTACAAATACCCTTGCTGTGCTACTTTACCGATTATGTGCCTCTATCTAGAGCACCCAGCACAGCCTTACATGCAGCACTCCCCAATAAATACGTCCCCCCACCTTCCTTCCCTGTTAGAATGTGAAGTCACTGGGGGAAGGGGTTCTGTATCATTTATTTGTGTATACTCAGCATTAACCTAATGCCTGATACATGAGAAGTGCTTAGTATATACGAGGTCTGACAGTTAAGTTCGTGAACTCATCCTAGAAAAAGTGCTACCTACCTCACTGCTGAATACCACTACAGTCACTGTCAAAGTACTGCATGCAGGAAGTTCTGCACGGATGCCATTGCCTAATACACTTACATTGGCAGCACTGTGCAAAGAACTCAGTAAGGTTCTATAACCTTGGTCTTATCAGTGTCTTGTAGCTGTTTTTGTGTGTTGCTGAGTGGTGGTCATTATTGTTATTGTGTACTCTATGACAAAAGCTCTGATGGTCATTCCAGAAAAAGAGTTCCAAAACTGCTTGGAGGGGTGGACTACACACTGGTGTCAGTGCATGACTTCTCAAGGGGAGGACTTTGAAGGTGACCACAGTGATATTCAGCAATGAGGTATGTAGCACTTTTTCTAGGTGAATTAGCAAACTTAACTGTCAGACCTAGTATCTGTTGAATAAATGAATGAATGAATGAAATGATTCAAGTGAGGCAGGAAATAAAAAATTATCCTTATTTTATAGTGAAAAAGACTGAGAACTTATTAGCATTAATTAAGGTCTCTGGGCAATTCAGAATTAAACACCAGCTATCTGCCTTTTGAATAGGTGTTTTATTATCACTCAACCCAAGAACTGCTTTCATGAAAATTAGTGGATATGACTGCAGCTTTGAGCCAAACCACATAAGGTTCTATATTCTTATTTCTTCCAAACAGCATTATGCCACAAGATGAGTCTCTTGAAGACAGAAGAGCTGGCAGAAACTATGTCTGGGTTAACACAGCCATTCTTAACTTTCCTTCTCCCGCTTCCTCCCAGGCAGATGATGCGCCCATGTTCGGGCCAATGAGGTGGCTTTTGCTTTCCTGATAAAAGGAAAAGATATGACTAGTATTAGCTCTCTTCTCTCTTCTTCTGGACTGAATACCGAGGAAATGCCTAGGATTCTGGCAGCCACTCTGTGAATATGAGGCACGAAGATGAAAGTCATCTGCTAAGATGAAGGAGGAGAAAGATGGGAAAAGTATGGGTCCTAGACGGCATTTCTCAGAGTGAATGAATGCCAGCAACCACCCACCTCTGGACTTTTTGTTTTAGGAAGAAACAGTGTTTAAGCCACCGTTAGTTGAGTTTTTTATTAGTTATAACATTCTTAACTGAAATCTCCTCCCACGGTTACTTTTTGGTCTTCCTGAACTCCAGCAGCCTGTGAAGAGACCTCCGAATTCATCAGCCAGCCAAACACATTTCCATCTTAATTACCTTTTTCTGCTTGGGGAAAAAGAAAACCTTTTAAGCTTCTTTTAGATTACTAAGATGTTTGCTTTCAAACAACTTTTTTATGATGCTTAACGTGTACAACAGGAAAGCACATGTATCAGTAAATGCTCTTACATCAATACCAAAGTCACACAAGAGCTTGGAGTACACGTATTATTTAAAGTTTTTCCTCTTCTCCAGTTTTATTCCCATAGCCTTTAGTATTTATTATTTTAAGTAGCTGTGAATGTATACTTAAGTTTCTCTTCATCTCTTTTATAGATACTTATTTAATGATAACCTCTTTTTTTAACACAAAGTCTCACAGGATTTTGTTTCTCAAAAACAGTTCACTTTTTTTCATACTTTTAGACTCTAGGACACCCTTGGGGTATCCATATATTGCTTCTACAAATTCCTGGCTACTCAGTATTATGCAATCAGATGGTTTCCTCTCTGTTTATCCACCTGTGGTCTTTGTCTTGAATTGCATTTGGGCTTTTTCCTCTTCCTTAAATAGGGTGCTTTTGTTTCAAATAAAGCAAATTAGGTGTGTAGGATTACACTTTTATTTTTAAAAGTATAGCTGGAAAAACGGGAACACAGCCTAGGGAGAATGATCCCATCTCAGCAGCCCTGATACCAGGCTCTCAGTTCTTCCTGTTCCTGGTGAACTGAGGCTCTTCATTCATTTACGAGGCCTAACTGAGCAAGATGCAAAATGACAAACTGGACTTCCTATGATCTACTGATCCCAGGGGACATGTTTCATTTCACACACAGGCACTGAGAGGAAACCTGTCAAGTTCATGAATTAAGCCCATCTGGTGGAATCAGGGAGGGAGCTCTCCCAGCTCTGCGTGACAGAGGATCAGATCAACTGGAACACCCCGGTGTCTTCAGACTCAACTTCTTCATTTTTAGGAGTTCAAAATGGAAGCATTAAATTCCAGGACCTCTCCCACCCCAGAGTATCCCACAACTTGCATAGGACTGAGTAACAGTTTCCACAGTAACTAAACCTCCATGCTATCCCAAACCTTAGCTCAAGGAGGAACCTTAATAATCACCTTGTTCAATGTTCTCTTCTTACAGATGAGGAAACTGAGGCTGAGAGAACAAGTAATTACCTCAGATAACCTGGCTCATGCCTCTGGGAAAACAGACAGACTGAATTCTCCTTCAGTCTCCTCCAAGCCACTAGAAATCAATGCCAAAGTCTACAACAAAGGCAAGATTCTCTTCCTCCTCCTGTTCTTCGGCTCTCAAGTTAATACTCTTACTTACATGTGGACATGTGCAGAGTTAGCAACAATTCACGGACCCTAGGATCTCTTTCCCTTTCTCTCCTTGAAAGTGTCAGCCCAGAATAGTTCCAGGTACAGAGAAGTAGGAAATGTTTAAAATGTCAAAAATTAGAATAGAGAAGGAACAGGAGAAGATCCAATGACCAAGCCCTAAAAGCCAATCCCTCAGAGGCAAGCTACTTGTTATTATTAAGACCTTGGGTTTCCCACTGCCATTTGAGGAACACTTTTGGTAAAAATAAAATACAGAAACAAAACAGAAACAAATCAAAGAATAAAAACTAAATAAAAAAACCCCAACTCTCAAAGAATAAGGGGGACAGAACCAAGGACATTAGTTTGTTCCTTTTCTACTTTCACACCACTTAGCCCTATATCTGGTCTATCATTTGGCTTTGTTGGTGCATTTCACCATGTGAGATCTCTGTAGTCCTCAACAAAATAATCCTCTCAAAGAACCATCTCTCTTAACTTGACTTTGGCAAAAGAAATGCTAAGAGAGGAAGGTATTACTTGGTTGAAGTTGTAAGCAAAAGATTGGTCAAAATATGACCTCAATGCATAAGTAACTGTCCAGATCAACTAAACCCACAACGGCTGGCCGACCACTGAAGAAGCAGCTCTGGTTACTTGGGTTTTTCCACCATCACATGTGGTATTTCCATCATTTCTTTCTTTCATCACCAAGGCTGAAAAGTTTTGAGCCACAACTCAGACTGAAATTCTGAGATCCTCTGTACTCCTGGATAGATTAAAATCTCTCAGGTTGTTTTCTAAGCAGGACATATAATGGTCTGGTTAGACCCTTCCTGTGCTGGCTTTCCCTTTGGTTTCAGGGGCTCTACACTGTCTCTGCTTAAAACAAGCTATCGTCTTCTGAGGGCTGCTTGTGAAGTGAAGAGTTAGCTGTGGTTTACGACTCTTTGGGGGTTCATATCTTTGTTCTCGTGTTTGCAGCTCTTCTGTATCATCTTGTAATTTTTTCAGGGTCATTTCAATTTAGGGCTTCCTGCCAACATCTACCCTTGTAGTATTTTCAGCTCAGAGGACCTACCTTGCAGCATTGGAGTACTAGAACAGCGGCCACAAGTCAGTTGACTACCACTGGTGACCTGGCCCACCATTCGTCACTACTGACCCTGCACAAGACGCCAGAAGTACTGCTCATGGCAGGTCCGAACAGATCCATTAGGCTTTCAGTGACCTCTTCTCTGTAGGCTTTGTGTAACCAATTTTCCTTTCAAGGACCATTACAAAGACCCTCTCAAAGTACAGGATTTTCTGCCCATCAACACGTCAATTCAGCGCACTGCTAAGATAGCAGAAACAGTTTTTGTTAACGTGTACCCAATTAGAAACACTGGGTAGAGATTCTTAGGCATAAAAGGTTCAGTCTTGATCTTCTTTGGGCTCATTTCAAACTTTAATGCTTAACAAACTTAACAAAGTATAGTTTTGTATTACTACTTTTGGAAGGTTCATGCATAGGTCCCAGGAAGATGGAACTTGTCAAATTTCTTTCCAAAAATTTTTCATTAATTAAGCCCATTTAGTAAAATAGGGCGGGAGCTCTGCATTACAGAACATCTGATTAAGTGGAGGACTCAAGTGTCCTTAGATCTAACTCCTTTATTTTCAGGAGTTCAAGAAGGAAGCATTCATTAAATTCTAGGATAGTGGTTCTCAGCCTTCCTAATGCCTCGTAATGGCGTGACCCTTTAATACAGTTCCTCATGTGGTGGTGACCCCCCAACCATAAAATTATTTTCATTGCTACTTCATAACTGTAATTTTGCTACTGTTATGAATCGTAATGTAAATATCTGATATGCAGGATGCATTTTCATTGTTACAAAGGGGTGGCAACCCACAGGTTGAGAACTGATCTAGGACCTCTTCCACTCCACCTCACAACTTGCACAGGGCTGAGTAACAGTTTCCACGGTAAGTCTCCACCCTGCCCCACACCTTAGTTCAAGGAGGAATGTTAACAATCGTCTTCTTCCATATTCTCTTCTAATATATATGGAAACTGAGGCCAAGAGAATTTAAGTGATTACCCCAGGTAACCTCACTCACATACCAGGGAAAGCAGAGACAGATACCCACAGTCTCATTCAACCTCCTCCAAAGTCTACCACAAACAAGGGGTTATGGAATTGCTTCTTAGTAAACAGCTGCTTCTGAAGAATCATCCCAAGAGAGCTGAGCAACATTTTTTTTTTCCACTTAGTGCGCAGTGACAGTCTAAAGAAATACTCACTGATAGATTTGTGATCTGTTAACCTGGTAAAGAACTTTAAGCGTTTTCTACATCTGATTCTTTATGCACGTCATTTTAAATCAATAGGGGAAAACTGGACTTTGATTCCTCTGATAAGAAAAGATGGCTAGGACTAGGTATCCCTAATTCTGGTGAGGTTGATGACTTAGCACTTCTGCACAATGGGGACCTTCTTTAAGCATCGACATTTAAAGAGTCACTGACAATATCCAGGCCAACTGATATCTGTCACCTCTGTATTACTGAACCATACAAAAAATCTGTATATGAAAATTTGAATATTGCTTCTATGTTTTTCCTCTACTTCTATTTCCAAAATCAGTGAGATCCGCAACAAAAGATTATTGAATAAATGAGACAGTCACATTACCAACATCATGACTATTGTACTAAACAGCAACCTAATCTTATATTGCAACATGGAGGGAAACTGACAATACTGATTCGGGAATCATGTCTGAAGGACTCAGTTATTTTTTCACCAGTTACATGGCCCATTGCTCATCTCTATTCTTAATGATGACAGTAGAATTTAAAGTCTTAACAAACCCGGAGAATGTCCCAATGTTGAGCACATATATAAATGTTTTTTAGAAAAATCACTAGACCTGAGAGTTGTTAAGTTTTTCTTTTCCTTTTTTTTTTTTTTCTGTTTTTTGGCTTTGTGGTAGAAACCCATGATTACTTATTCAATATCCACCGGAACTACATTTATTTATTTATTTGTAATGACAGCTGCAACAAAAAATAGCTGGGCATTGTGGTGGACGCCTGTAGTCCCAGCTACTTGGGAGGCTGAGGCAAGATAATTGCTTGAGCCCAAGAGTTTGAGGCTGCTGTGAGCTGTGACACCACAACATTCTACTGAGCATGACATAGTGAGACTCTGTCTCAAGAAAAACAAAACAAAACCATATACCTCCTTCCCAGCTTCCACTGCTATTATAGGTGCTGGCCATGAAACATAGTTCTCGACAAAAAGGTATCTTGTAGAGGGATTCTCTCACACTCTTCTGTTCCCTCCAAAAGACACTTTTTGTAAAAAGGCCCTTTACTCTGGGCTCTTCCTCCTTGAGGTGTCTGGAGGCAGCCCACTTTGAACTATGAAGATGAAATCCAGGATGGCAGAGCAAAAATTAGGTGAGTCTTTGATGTCTTCCTCAAATAGCTGTATCAGTCCTATACTGCCTATTTGTGAATTCCATAATATGTGAGAAAAAAAGACCCACAATTAGTTAAGTCTCTGTGGTTAACCTGAACATAATTCTAACGCATAAAAGACTTAAACTGTATAACCAGGTTTCACCCCAGCTTGGCAGTTTATCTCTATTATGCAAAACAATATTAGAGTTTGTTAAAAGTATATTTTGGACACAATGAATAATTAAAACAATACCTTACATTTATGGAAGGTTTACCATTGCATTAGCCACTATACTATGCATTTAACACACGCACTTAACCTTATAACAGCAGTAAGTGTTAAGATAGTACCTACTAACATTCCCATCTTTATAATTAAAAAAAAAAACAAAGAGTGTGAGGATTAGGGTAATTGAACCCAAGGTCACCCAGCTGGTAAGTGACAGCCCATCACAAACCCAAGTTTGTCTGACTTCAAAGCCCATTTATTACATTATAATACAATATCAAAGAGGAAAAAACACATTTCACTAGTGATGAATCTTCTCTTCCAATCTTGATTTGTTCCAATATAAATTCACAAACCATAAAGAAGCAGCAGCTATGACTATATAAATTTAAAGAGAGTTTTATTATTGGGGCAGCCCAAATGCTTTTCCCAGGACCTGTTTGGAAAGAAAATGGAGTTTTTGCTTCATTTCTGGCACCCAAATTTTCTCTGGTCTATTCCCAGGTTTTTGTATCTGGTGGATTGCTGCATATCAAAAATCTGGTTACCAATTATGTAAAATTTAATTACAAAACTTATTTCAGGTCAGCTTTTACTTGTACCAGAAATAAGACCTTCTAATGACTATTCTTTCAACTTTTCCCAGAGAAGAAAAATAACAAGGTACTCAGGTGCGGTGCTGTCTTAAGTCTACATTAGGTGATAGTGAATCTTTAAATCCCACAGTTTCTTCTATGGTTTAGTATAAAGTATGGGCATATATGAGAAAATCTTGAAGGAAAACATTGAAATTCTTTGGCAAATAGGGATTTTCTTTTTTATTTTTGAACTAGATGTTTGATATACGTTTACTGAATAAATGAGAAAATAGCTAAAAGAGCAGTCCATAACTAAAACATTTAATCTTTCTAAAATACACTAAAATCCGAAAATTCAGACTTTTTAAAATACTAAAATTTTAATGTTCATTTATTCCTGAAATTATGTCATGTGCTATGCGCATTACACCTACAGAGTATCTTAAAAATATAGAATATGTTTCTTTTTAAAATTCAAGTCACAGTCATTTCCAAATATTATAAAAGTAAGCCTTTAGGGATTCAGCAGTTCTCTTCACTTAGATTGGAATACATGGGTATTCTCAATTATTCTAGTCTTCTTTTCTTATGAACAAGGCTTGATCATATCAACTATTCCTTTAAAGATTTCTAAATTTCCTTAAAGCCCTTATCAGCTCCCAGACACTGCAATATTCTTGAGTGACTATAGCCAGTTTCAAATTTTCAGTCGTCTTCTTTCTCTGCTTCTAACCTATTGAATTCTATATTAATAGAAAATACAACTATTCTATTCTGCCTTTCTCCTGACCTTGGGTTTTAGCACATTATAAAATTTATGTTAGTTGATGGCAGATTTAACATTTTACAGCACAAATATTTTTCTCCTTAATCCAGAAATCCTATCTATTTGATTAAGCAGAGTTATTATATTTTTATATGAGGGGGATGTCTGTTTGTTGATTTATTTAATTTTTTTCCCCAGGAGAAGAATCACAGACATAGGATTGGGAAATATCTTAGTTCATTCAGTCTGTTAGAACAAAATACCATAGACTGGGTTTAAAAAATAGAGGCACCAGCAGAATCAGGGTCTGCGCAGGGCCTCACAGACAGCTGTCTTCTCACTCAAAGCTCACATGGTGGAAAAGGTGAGGGGTCTCTCTCAGGCTTTTTCTGTAAGGGCATTAAATGATTCATGAGTGCTTTACCTCTATGACCTAATCACCTCCCTAAGGGCCCAACATCTTAGGGGGGTGAGGATATTAATTTATAAATTTTGGAGAGACATATAAACATACCTCTTTGTTTTCTAGGTGAGAAAGGATAGACTATTAGTATTTTTCTATAAAATATGTCATAATGATTTGCAGTATTAGTAATCTATTACCAATTATAAGTAACACAGTTTATAAACATTTAATAAATAAATGTTTATTAATTTAAAATTTTAATAAATAAAATAGGCCATCTCTATGCACAAATAGAAGTAAATATCAATGAAATCAAGCTGGGGGGAGAAGGAAGGTGGGGATGAGTAAATTCACAACTATTGAATGAATAGCTATTCATTCTATTGGGTAGCTATTATAAGTACTGCTTATAAGTACAACTCATTAAAGAATGGAGCTGAAACACATTCTTCTTAGTAAAGTATCATAAGAATGGAAAAGCAAATATCCAAAGTACTCAATACTAATATGAAGCCAGTAGATGATCTAATTCATGCCCACATAGGAGAAAAACTCATTTCAATTCAAGTCCAGGGGAAGGGGAAATGAAGAAGGGGAAGAGCAGAGGAGATATTTGAGGTGCTCCCACTGAATGGTCATGATGTAGGGGTATATGGCACATCTTTTGGGTGCAGGACATAACTATAAGAGGGACTCTACCTAACAAACACAACCTCTGACTTGGTGACTTGGTTGTTTGTATCCTCACATTAACCTGAAATTAAAAAAAAATATATATATATAGATAAATCATAAAAAATAGGCTATCTCTATTTCATTCTCAGTAATATAAATAGCCATATATTTTTAATGGGGGAGAAAACTACGGATTTAGATACAGCTGAAAGAAGAATTATATATCTGAATAGCTAAGACTTATTTACACTTATTTTGTTCTGCGCACAGTGGTAAGGCTAAGGGTCTTACTATATAGTTTCATTTAATCCTCATAGTAACAGATTGAGATTGGTTTCATCATTATCTTCATTTTATAGATGAGAAAAATCAAAGCTAAGCATGATTAAGGAATCAGCCTGTACTCACATAGTTGGTAAGAGGCAGAGGCAGGATTTAAACCTAGGATATCCCACTAGAAAGAGTATATATTCCATAGGTTCCCTTACACTGTACACATCTCTAGATATAGTCACCCCTCTTTGTGAAAAACTTTTAATCTCTTCATCAAAGTAGAAAAAGGCTGATAGCTGCTGGCCTCAATATTTTTATAGGCTGGTGACCTCATTTTGGACCTGCTCCTAAGGTGGCCAGTATCATGGGTTCAATACTGCATTTCACATAAATACAACTTCATCGGCTGCCTTGAACATAAATGTCCCTGCTGAAAAATGGAATGGAATTAGAGTCAGGAAGTTTGCTATAAATTTAATCTTACTTCAAACACATACCCTATCAATAAGGAGTTTGAAGTATTGAACTTGTATATGAAAGTCAAGGCATTACTATTATCAATATAAATAAATGAAAAATCTAAGCCACTTTCATTTAATCATTTTAGCATTGGGAAAGAGTAAGAAATGGATTTTTGATTCACAAACAAGAAAGATAAGTATCCAAGAGCTGAGGGATATTTTAAAGCAACAGACAATACTCAATGATATAACTCCAAAGCAGGTAAACAAAAGGAGAAATATATATACATATATTTTTTAAAATATGTCTTCCTTCCATTTCAGTTTTCAAATTGAAAAGGAAATCAAATAAATACAAAAAATGTTACTGCAATTATTTTGGTTATAAACCAAACTACAGAGAGATCAAATAATAAATTTGGAACCATGGCAGGACTACCTTAGACCTGAGTAGAAATGCAACATATTCTCGTCTTGTCTGCTGTATTACTGTAGGTTGCGCACGTGTTTATTTTTCTCATGCATTCTGACTTGATCATCTTTGAAAGCATCTTGTCCTATCCCTTTACCTTATATAGCTCTTAAATATAGTAGACAATAAATATTTATTGATATGATCCAAATTTCACTAGTTATAGGCAAATAAGAGAAAACACACACTGATGCATGACATATGTAAATGAATGCAAATAACTTCCAGACAAGGCTGAGAAATCCTAGCCCATCCCTGTTGCACCTTTCCCATCTCATAACAGAAAGCCACTACCTCTAACCTTGATGGTGAAGGTTCAGCATTCTGTAGAGGCTTTGTTTCAGCAGATCTTTGCCTTACCTTCTGTGAATTAGGGAGAACTAGAAAGAAGGCATATTGCTGTTTCTAGTTTATAGGGAACTTGAGGTGTGCATAAGCTAATTGCCTACCTACAAGCAAACAGCGAAATCCACACTGGAACTGAATCAGTCTTAGCTGGGTTCCCTTTTCACCTTATCCCTCACCTTCCCACATGGCAGGGTTCATGTTCTTAATCACACTACATACCAAAGGCTTTGCGTAACTAATCAGTCTCCAAACGATACACTGTATTATGGAACATGTACCGGTGAAGAACAGATGTCACCATGAGAATCTTATTTTCTGCTATTTCCTGATTTTGGCATGTGAACATTTGTAACCTTAACGTTGCACGAACAAACATTTTTTCATTTAATGTTAATATAGGAACTCACAAATACTCTTTCTCAAATTGGAACACTGCCATATTCTGATTTCAACAGAGCGTGGCTGTGTGGTCAGCATATGAACTTGCTTCAAGGTCCTATGCTATCTTCTGAGATGAAAACGCGGTCACATTCTAATCTTTCAGGACATAACATCAGACCATGCTAAAGACAATGACATTTCCCACTTAGCAAGCACATACATACCCAATACCTATAAGGCTGATGGAAAAGCTTTTTACCTATCGAGACCCAATTCATTCAACTGTTTCAACTGTTAAGAAAACAGAGTAACACCAAATCTCAAATTCTGTCTTGCAAGTAACCATGCAACCACGGGTTAAAAAGCAAGTTTTCAAAGGCAGGGCTTTTAAATGGACTGGCACATTTATTTCTTCTTCCAAAGCAGAAGTCTGACTCAAACAGCAAACTCTGATACCCACCAGGTCTGTGCACCAGGGGTGCCTGCCAACCACCCAAGAATCATTGGTCAGCTGCCTGGGGACAGTGTCTAGGGGTTACTGCTTATTCCACTGTATCTAGCTGCGAAGCTCTCACCACATCCTTAGGCAATATATGCTCTTTTAACCCAATCATTTTCCCTAAGTGGCAGAATGTGGAGCTGCTAAACCCCTAGATTAGATAGATTTACACACGTGTGCGTGTGTGTGTGTGTTTGTGTGTGTGGGGAGGGGTAAAATTTAAAAGCAGGAAAGTGGAAAATGGTTGTAATTTTTCAGAAATTCCTTGCTACATCTTCTCAGCCAAAATTGGGTATCTTATCTGTCGTTCCTCAACTAGGGCTTCTAATTCCTTTCAAATTCAATTTGGAGCCAGTCAGCAAATGAATCATACAAAAATATGTGAAAGAAAATTGGTTGTTGATTCCAGGTACCCATCCACTCAAACCATGTAGTTAAGAGACCATGTCTTTATAGTGAGATAAGGTGGCCCACCCAGGGCGGGGATAATCTAATGTGACTCTACTGAACCCTTCCTTTAGGCTGCAGCGTTTACCCCACTGAAAGGATGCTAATGTCCTTTATATTTTGTTAAATCAGGAGAATGTAGCCATTTTATTCTATAGGGTAAAAAAACTTGCCATTTGGAAATGTGGAAGGAAGGAACTTGTAGGAACTTGTACTTCATTTCCCCCACTTCAATTATCAGCTTGGAAGGAGGTTCTTTGCTCTTCTTTCAAGTGGAGAGCTGCTGAAGAATAAATGTTCCTAAAATAAATATTGATATATGCAGATGGATTTTCCCTTGTCTGTGCATATAATATCTCTGGAAGATGCAGGTAACACTGGCGACACTGGGGAGGGTAAAACTGGGAAGCAGGAGCAGGGAGCTGGTGAGGGGGGGGAAGAGTGGGAGGGAGGCCTTAACTGGTCACTTACAAACAGAATTTCTAAGCAACTCTGGAAAATTTCTATTTACCCTCTTAACAGGAAATGTGGTGACAGCAGCAATAATAAAATTTACTGAGAGCTAATGATGCATCAAGCACTCTGTTAAGTACCTGATCTAAATTATATCCTTTGCTCCACCTAACAATCCAATGTGGTAGGTACTATCTCCATCTCATAGATACTAAACTGAACCACATCACTGACCAGAGATGAAAACACTGGGGAAGTCCTCCCTAGAGTTGTCCCATATCAGAGGCAAGGTGTTAGGTTTTATAAAGAATTTTGGTTTCTTAGGGCCAATGGCTCTGAGTCATACAAGTCTGGGACTACACTTGCAACAATTATTAATCAGTGGAATTCTAGTGTAATCTAATATATCAAAGTAAAAATTATACATCTTAAAAAAGTTCTTAAGAGGTTCCCACAAATAAATCATATCAGGCTCAAATCAGAATCTGAGTTTCTCTGAGCTGAATAAAAGTGGCTACAGAACAAAGTAAGTACAGATCTTGCTCTTAAAGGTGAACTCTTTGCCTTTAGGTGAAGTTATTTTAGAAAGCTTCATACTGACCTTTACAGAGACTCCCTCTCCTGCTCCCATATCATAATACCCAGAGGATTATCTCCCTATCAGGTTACAACTGCTCACCTGGTTAACATATGCGTCAGGCTGCAGAGAGGTCTGTGAAGTCTCTGAACTTCAGAGATTATTCATACCCCCCACCACAGGGCTACCTTCTCCTTTCCTTTGGAGCTTGCTCACCAGTGCTCCGTCTGTGCCTATTTTTCTTACATTCTTTCATTTTACAAAGAAGGAGGCTAAGAGTGGAATCCTTTTTCTGCTTGGAGGAACGGACGCTCTAAGGCTTGTTTCTTCAAGCCCTTGAATAATTTTTAAGTATTATACTATAATATGTTGAGTTTTAAAAGACTGAAGCTTCTGTGGTATAAATGGAAATGATTTAATTCTGGAAGCTCTCATTGTATTGTTGTTAATCCCACACTCCCTCTAAATGCTTACAATTTTAGCCAGCCTAGTAAACATTTCGACCCAAGTCGTTCTAAATAACGTTCAGTTCCATATGATTGTATGCAATTGTTTTATCATTTTGTGTTGATAAAAATAATATGAACTGCTATAATGAGTCACTATCATTTTCTCTCACTCAATTTAAGAGTAAATGGAGGTAGAATCATCCTACTAAATTTTATGTTGGGAGGACCACAGGGACTGAGAAATTTTATGAGAAGAAAAATGAAGACAAAAGTTTGTGTCCAGGAGTGTGTCTATCCCCACTGTCTTTCTGGTTATAACCTATGGAGCATAAACCCTGCTCCCAAGCCATGTGCATAACTCGCCTTTCTATCACTTCTTAGCAGGTGATCTGCTTTCAGAAGGTTAACTAGTAAAAAGTATGAAATGACCTAACAATGAATGTGTGGGTATTAGGGACACACTATCCTACTATCAACACAGGGTTTTCTCTACGGATGTGCATATGTATGTCTGCAGGTTTAAAGGTGTTCTAACCTTATTTTTAGTCACCTTGTTCATTAGAGCTGATGAGGCAGAATTTCAGGGAGGGAGATCTGCTACAGTGTAAAACGTAACACAGCTCCTGCCATCTGCAGACCTACTGAGTTGCAGTTTTTCCCCTATGAGTTTTTAAATGCCATTATTGAGGGGTAAAAAAGAATAATCACACATTTAATGAACTTTGTGGGGTCAAGCCCTAAATCTCTGATATCTATTGAGAAAGACAAATAAATCCAAGGTGATGTTACCTAAGCTGGCAAAGCCGCTGGAGCACTGGTTGTCTACACTGGATTTCCAGCTTGTCCCCTGATGTGGCTCTGGTGTAACAGGCTGCAAATCCATTCATGAGTGAGTTGCCTCAAGCCCACATCAATTCCAGTTTAGTATTACCTTCATTTTCACATCAAATCACTCATTTGGATACTGTATTGGAGTTGGGGGGTGGGTAGCTACCACACAAAAACTAGATCAAAGTGACAAATATTTATTGAGTTTTAAAAACCAAATGAAATTAACAAGACATTCATGTGCTTAGAAAGTTAAGGCTTAAATCTGCTGGTAACAAATCAGCTAGTCAGGTGCAGAAATCACCCACCACAAAAATATTTATAGCTCTTATTGGTGCTCACTGTGTGCTAGGCACTATTCTGAGTGTTTTACACATATTATCATTAATTCTCACTGCAACCCTATGAGTTAGGTACTGTTATCATTAGCAATCTGCAAATGACAAAGTCCAGGCACAGAGGGCTAACTGTGAAAGACTAACATGTCAGAGTGAAATAATAGTCCACTGTAGACAGTACTACAGTCTGTGATCTCTACCCCAATCAAAGCCCATTTGGAATTATTAACCCGTCTTTGGGTTCCTGACCTTGAATTAACCTAAAATCAGATATGTGAGGTAGAGACTACTAGCTGTCTTCCAACATCCATGCTTTTCTTCTTCCTTTAACAAGGGACCCCAGTGACTTTTAGCTGCACACATGGCCGCTAAGTGTGGCCATGTGACCAAATCCTAGACAACAGGATGATGAGAAGTGATGTGCACAACCTCAGGGTCATGCCCTTAAAAGGAGGGTCATACCTTTGACTTCCTTCTTGTCTTCCTGTTGTTGAGGGTATGGATGGTTGGCGGAAGCAGAGCAGCCATATTGGACCATGAAATAGAGGCTGTGTGCCAGAGAGGGCAGGACCGGACAGAAGGAGCCTGCCTCTCTAGAGCAGTGGTTTTCAACCAGTGCCACGACAGTGTCTTAGGTGTGCCTTAAAAAATTTTAAAGATCATTAAGTAAATTATTTTGGAAAGAAGTTCAAAGCACAGTAAATATATTCTTTTTTACTTTTTTTTTGGATCAACATAATTTAAGTGTGCCATAGAAGTTAATCTACAGGTTCAAGTGTGCCATGAGGTAAAAAAGGTTGAAAAATACTGGTCTCAAGCCTCTGTATCAGCCCTGGACTGTTTATATGGTGGGTTCTGTGTAAGACAGAAATAACCTTCTGCCTTATTTAAGCCATTGCTATTTTTACAGCCATCTAATCTTTACTATAAGTACTCATAATAATTTTATTTTCCCATTTAAAGTATGCTTCAAAATGCATATTCTAAGTTGCCAGAGATTCTTTCATGTTTGATGCTTATTTCTTAGGCTACTGTTACATGAAGTAGTATCAAAATTGCCCAGTTATTTTGTATAGAATGAGTACCAGTATCAATAAAGTTATTAAATAACCAAAGCATATGTTAGAAATTTGAAAAGCTCCCAGAAATACATATTTATTCCCAGCTGAAGCAGTATCACATAATCTATACATCTGGCCATTGTGTCTGAGTTTTCGGTATGCCCTTACACACATATCTGCCAAAATTCAATGCAACATCAGCACCTCTGACATTTGGACCAGATAATTCTTTGTCGTGGGGCCTGTTCTATGCATTATAGGATGTTTAACAACATCCCAGATGCCAGTAGCACCTCTCTTCACTTAAGACAATTAAAAATATCATGAGACACTACCAAATGTCCCTGGGGTGCAAAATTATTCCCAATTGAGAAACACACATCTAAAGTATCCTAGGTTGCTGATTTTGAGGAAGCAGAGACAGTGACTCTGTTTAAATCCTAAATTTAAATTCTAGTGGGGATACAGACAGGTAGGTCCTTAATGTACTTTTGATGATCGCAGTGCCCTAGTGATTACCAGGGGCAAGGAGCATGAGCTGATTCTCATTTTTTAAATTAAGAAGTTCACTGAGCTTTCAATAAGAAAATTCACAGGGTACTAAAAAAGTCATAGGCATAATTCCAAGCATAGTTAACTATTAGTTCAACTTCCTTTATCCAAGGTTAAGATGGAAATAATTGCCTATGTGAAATAAAAAAAAAAACTACTATATATGAATAGGATTCTTTTATAGAAATTCTAATAGTAGTAAAGACTTTGACCCTTCCAGAATCAAGATTACAGCCTTATTAAAAACTTCCAGTTCCTTTAACATTTATATGTTGCTAGCATCATATTTGCAGACATTCAGATATTATACAGTATATGTACATGTATAGTAAGAGACATTCGTAGATATTTTCAAACAGGTAAGCTTTTTTAGCCCTATTATTAAGTTTTTCTACCTCGATACCCTCATAAGACTTAGGATTGGATCTAGTTTGATGAATGGAAACCTTTTCATGTCCCATGGGATCAGCTGATTCAAAGCAAATACCTTCACAATCTCTATTCTATTAGAGAGAGTTGGGAAGAAGTGTACTGTGAAAAGATCCATCAGGCACATCACCTGTCCCAAGATAGGACTTCAGCGTAAGGAATAACCTGTCAACTTGCATTTCTTTCAAAGCACTACATTCATCCAAGCACCTCTGCCATAATTAATGATTGTCAGGGCGTGGGAAGCCAATCAACTTGATGTTCATTTTCATCAACACAGCAGAAGTAATGCCCCAAGGGTGGGATGGAAATTACATTATGTTTTGAGAGAATTTTCTCTTTGCTGATTTCTGGAGTGGGTGGAATTCAAGACATAACTCCTTTTCCCTTTCAGTACATATGCTTTTAAAAGCCAAGCTAATGGCTGCTACCTATCATTTCCAGCAACAGAAAGACTCCATTGTTTCAAAGTGAGCATTCTAGCACTCATTGGGCGGACAAGGAGATCCGCTATTCATTGGAAGAGATCATTAAAAAAATGAAAACCGAAGGCAACATACTCAGAGAGGGTCGTCTGTATCCAACACAATGAGTAAAAATGAAGGCTGGGCGTTGTCATAGTCATCTATATCCAAGAAGGGGCATAAGCTCAGAATCTCAGACATTTCACATAAGGACTCCAAGAATTCTAAAAATGGCCAAATGCAAAATTTTAAAAATTGCTTCGATATTTATCCTCCCATTTAAGTCCATTTTGTCATTACTTTTAAGATTTTTGAAAAGCAATTTCGTGACATTGCTCCTCAGTGAGATCCATGCAAATGTGTAACACTGTTTCTTCCTCTTTCCAGTATGATTCAAAGCAGAATAGTGTCAGACTACACTGGGAAAGGTCTGGTTCCTTTTGCTTTGTTTGTTTTCAGTATAGTTGGACATAGCTTCAAAGATTTGGTTCAGGGGTAATGCACCCATTCCCAAAAAAGACAAGGGTTTGGATCCATAAGTTATTTGGCATAAAACAACTCATTCAAATTGGCACAACAGTGGAAGTTGAGGTGGTTGAGTTAATTCTCAAGTTTGCCTGAAGGAACTCGAAGGTGGGAACTTCCTTAGTGCTTAGCCTACTATCATGACCCACTGGCAGGTCATGAAATAAATTTAGTGGACCTATTTTTTTAAAAGGGAAAAGTAAAATAGGACTGATTAGAAAATATTAGAGGTAGCATATGTGTAAGGATTGTTTCAGTTACTCCTTCCTTTTTTTTTCCATCATCATCATCACCTACCTACTTACCAACCAACTTATCTGTATATAATTTTACATTATCATTTAACACACACATAAACAAACAGGTAAAATTTACTCTGGTTTTTTTGTCAAAAAAGTTTGAAAGCTACCATTTCAGTATATACCTCGGTCCACTACTTTGTAATGACAAATTATGTTAGGAGTCTAAGTTTATTAAAACCAAAACAAAGACAAATATCCTTTTTCTAGCGTAGATTTAAAATTCCTTCTTTTAGAAATCTCTTCAATCTCATTAAATGCAGCAATTTGAAAAAAATAAAAAAAAGAGCTCAAGCTGGTTACCACCACAAGAGACTAAGAAAATCACTTCTTTGCTAAGGAACAGTGTATCAGTAGCACTCGTGGTTCCTCAGCTGCACAAATAAAGGCCGTCATGTTGGAATCCAGCTGTTTGCAAAAGGATTTAGAAAGTGTCATGGATATAGTTGGAGAGGTATAGAGCTAATAACATCAACTTGAGAACATCAACCATGCAATGTGACCAGAGGGGCATCTTCTCTACCTTCATTCTAAGCAGAGAGGAACTTTTCCAACTGATCAAAGGATTTCTTATAAATCAGTGTATATGACTCCCCAAGACTCTAATAACTTAACAGAATCAGCAATATCAGTTAGTTTGAGTCAGTAATGATTTCCCAAAGGTCTAACTGCAAGTTTATCTCAGTTCCCCAATCAAATGAAAATGACTCAAATGCATTCACAGCGTGCTAAAAGCACACAAGATCCTCCTGGTTGGGGTATTTATGCATACAAAAAAATTGGTGTCTCAAAATGATGCAGTTCTCCTTAATTTCATTTCTTTTTAGTTGTAGCTTGTTCTAGTTAACTAGTATATGCCTGTGCATCCCAGAAGAGGGGCTACCATTGCCGATAACAAGCTGTTTATTTCAGTCAGCCAAGAATTTTCTTTCTTTCTTTTTTTTAAAAACTCTTAAAGTCTCTTCTCTGGCAATTTCTATAGTACTTAAAAGAGCAAAGCCCTTTTAGAAATTTTGACCAGTTTGTTCTCACACAACCAAATAATTATATGAATTCACACAAATACAGTGGTGAAAAATGGGTGTAAGTGAATCACTTACAAAGGTTTTTCTTTATAAGTGATTTTCTCACTCCACCCTCTACCCTTCACTCCAGCGAATTTTGATGCTTGAGTCATGTTCCCCCAAATTCATGACTCTTCCAACTGAGCATCCCTGTGCCTAATTTCACTGAAGTTAAATTAATTCAGACTCACTCTCTAGTTCAGCATGAAGTCGTCAACCTCACAACCTGCTGGCAGGGAGTGGACTACCTACTCTGTCACAGAAACATCTCACTCCATATCTCGTCATGAAGGATGGTACGGGACCAGGGATAGACTAGGTAATCAGCTATTCTATCATGCAGGCTAAAAACATTTAAAACAACTATTGACGCTAACAATGGATCTATGTAATGTGAATAGTCTATGGAGAACCTGTGTTTCATTGGATATTATGGATACCAAAAAAAGAAAAAAAATTTTTTTGAGACAAAGTCTCACTATGTCACCCTCGGTAGAATGCCATGGCATCACAGCTCACAGCAACCTCAAACTCTTGGACTTAAGTGATTCTCTTGCCTCAGCCTCCCAAGTAGCTGGGACTACAGGTGTCTGCCACAATGCCCAGCTATTTTTTTTGTTGCAGTTGTCATTGTTGTTTAGCTGGCCCGGGGCCAGGTTTAAACCCGACAGCCTCGGTGCCAGTGGCAGATGCTGTAACCACTGTGCCACGGGTGCCAAGCCCAAATAAAATATTTTTTAAAAAGTGATCGTGACATCCAGAAGACTACTGAAGGTAGGTGGGAGGTGGCATATTTAGCTGAAATGTAGTCTGGAACCTGAGCTATGGTCATCAGGGGCTATGGTCATCTTATTTAGGAACTAGGTTTTTGATGGTTTGGCATTTAGTAGTGTTGCTAAGTACAGAAGACAAAGAAATTCTTTACTAAGCACTATTTCTATGAATGGAGCAAAATAAAATCCCTCCGTATAAAAGATGCATATTATGTACTAGCAAATACGAGCTCTTTCGATTGTCAGTGTTACATGTCTACAATAAATATTTAAGAATTCTGTTGTAAATAATGGATGTTATTGTCTTACACAACATAATTTGGTATAACATTTAGAAAATGCCATCATTAGCAGTTTTAGGATTGTAAATCACTTCTTCAGTGGCAGTACATGTATACAATAGCCTCTGAGCACGTTCTGTAAGCATCTGTTAGAGTAATTTGCAGTTTTATTGGTGAATTCATAGTTTCCTGACATAGCTCTTTTATAAATAATGCTGGAGCAATTCTTATGTGAAGTTAAATTTACCTTTCTGATGAAGGCATTCTCTTTCCTAAAAGAAATTCTAAATAATGGACTTTGTTTGTTTTTTTAAATTCTAATTTCAAGTTCTATAATGCTCTAAGCCTTTTTTTTTTAAACTAGATTGTGTTTTGTAGATGCTTTCTTGCAAGTATTCATTTAAATAGTTATTTTTAACTGATGAAGAAGAAAAAATAAATAAGATAAATATTGGGCAACATGCCATCAATAATTAACTGATTATTAAAGGGATATGCACAGATCCCATCCACTATAAAAATACAATTAACTTTCTTTTCTTTGCCTTTCTTATCTTTATGCAGAGCCTCTCTGTTCCTATTAAGCTTTCAGGGCCCTTTATTTGGGCTTTAAAGATTAAACAAGAAAGAGTCAGATTAAGTTTTTAAAATGCAAGTGAGATCATGTCACTTTCCTGCTCAAAAACATTCCAGTGGTTCCTGGCATAGTAGCAATAAAAGCCTAAGTCCTTGGTATTCCCTAGGAGGCCCTAGAAGCTGCCTCCTTCTCTTCTTTCCAGCCTCCCCTCCCTTCCTGCTGTCATTTCCCAACCAAGCTCCTGCCAGCCTCACCCAGGGCACTCCATTACTGCTCCCTCTGCCTGATCACTCTTCCCTACACAACACAACAGTACTTGCTACAGGTAGCTGCTTCAACTGCACTTTCCTGGGAGTCTTTCCCTAACCACCCTCCGTAGATGGCCCCTCTCCAAATTGCCCTTTGTCCTATTATTTTTTCTATAATGGTGATGATGATTATATATATATTTTTTCTTTTTTAAATTTTTTGTTGTGATGGAGTCTCACTTTGTCAACCTCAGTAGAATGCCATGGCGTCATAGCTCATAGCAACCTCAAACTCTTGGGCCTAAGCGATTCTCTTACCTCAGCCTCCCAAGTAGCTGGGACTACAGGCGCCCACAACAATGCATGGCTCTTTTTTTTTTTTTTTTAAGAGAGATGGGGTCTCACTCTGACTCAGTCTGGTCTTGAACTCGCTTCAGCCTCCCAGAGTGGTAGGATTACAACTGAGAGCCACTGCACCAGTGATTTATTTTTTCTTATTGTCTGCCTCCCCCCTAGGGTGTAAAGCTCATAAGGATAGGGACTTTGTTTTGCTTCACTGAAGTACCTGGCATATAAAAGCTGCTCAGCCTGTATGTGCTGAATGAATGAACGAACTTTCTTTTCACTCCAGTGTTACTCACAGCCCACAACCTCCTCATACTGCTCATTAAATATTTAATGCTACTCAGATCATTTTATATTTAACTTTCACTTCATAACATTTCAGTATTCCCTGACAATGATGGAGAAGAACAAAAATAATATAAGGGGAAACTCAACGAACCTGTCTGGAGCTACCAAGATCATTTTTTTTCTAACTGAACTCCTCCATTAGGAAATCAAACACATGCAAGAGAAATCTGTATGCTCACTATACTACTGAAAATACCCTTCACTAGCAGCTATACCTTTATGCCTAAGTCAGCAATACTTACAAGACCAATGGTACAATGCAACAGTACAGTGGACTGTTCCATTGAACACTTTATTTTTGACAAAATAGAGAAAATACTGTGCAGTTTTATAACTGGTGCCCTAAGATAAATTTAATTCATTAATTTCCCTTATATGGTTAAAAATAAGTAACCCATCCTCAAACTTCAATGATTCCTTGAGTAAGATCAGTAAGTCTCCAAATTAAAAATGTATTTAAATGACTGTGGTCATAGTTGTACTTCACATGAGGATTTCACAGCTCTTTGTTAAGAGGATGTGTAACCTTAAAGTTTCTGCTAAAATGTGCTCATTGTTACACAAGATGTTTAGAGGCCTTTGACAAAGACCTATGTGGGACCACAGTGATTATTAAGCTTATGGCCAATAATGCAAAGCATCTTTGTTCTTTAACATATTATTCTCTCTAATAAATGTAATTTTTCTTTTTACAAAAGTGTTTCATTTTCATTATAGTAAACTAGAAGAATATAGACAAGTAGAAAAAGTCAAAACACAACCCTCAACCAGAATTCCTATCAACACCCAACGATGCTATGAACATTGTGGTGAACTTTCATTTTTCTTTTCCAATGCCTTTAAGAAAAGCATTAATTACCATGAAAGGCGTGTAATCCAAGGCAAGTCTTAGTATGACACCAGTGATGATATTTTTAAAATACCACATTTTTGAGTGATAAAAGTAACAGTTGGGAGATAGGCTAGTGTTTTAAAAATTAACATTTTTCATAAAAATGAAAAACAATTTGACCAAAAATAGTGTCAAAAATAACTTCCACATACCGAAACCATGCCTACATGTTAAAAACATTTGCGAGAGTACACATTTTTTTTTTCTTCTAAGTAAACTTTCCCCTTGCTTTTCTTTGGGCAACTGCCTATACCGTATAGACAAAATTAGTGGGCAAAAAAATAATTTGGGATTAGTCATCTCCCCACAAAATGATTACCTAAAATTCACATAACCAATTAATTCCTGCCTCCACAGTCCAGCAAAGCCCCACAGCCAGGATTTGGATCTAATCTTCTTTTTTTGAAAACCATTCTACCTCCTGGCCATCCCACTCCCTAATTATCTTGTTTCCTGGACTCTTTCCAACTCCTAAAACCCATCTGATTTCCCTGATAACCTCCTTCACCCCTTTCTCAGGACACTGTTCTCCCCCTCCCAGTCCCCCCATTCATGAATCTTTCAACTGAGCAACCCTGAGCCTATTTCCATTGAAGTTAAAAAAGAAGCAACTGATCTGAGTGACTCATTCTTGGATACTTATGGAGAGAAACTAGATTCTGCAGTTGGGTGAGTCATTTTGGCTGGAAAGCCCCAGGGGATAAAGGTAACCTAGGGTGCACACGACAGAGGATGGGGAAATCATGAAGGCAGTAGGTGCCAATAAACACAGGACATTAAAACAGTATTCCTTAGTCCGAAGTACTTTGATATCTTAAGATGGGTTCTACTTGGCAAACACCGAAAATGTTGGGAAAAAATTGGGTTTTCCCAACATTTTCATCTCTTCCAGCTGAAAATACCTCCATTCACTTTTATTGCTTTTAGTTGTACTATTCTTTTGGAGTCGTATTTAAATATGGTTCTACCAAAGTAGATTCTGTCCAAAGCTCCAGGCGTATCCTCATGAAACTTCCAGAGAAATCTGGTGTCAACCATTCAGTACTAGACTACAGAAGACAGTGGCTCCTTTGTTCATAATAAAAAGAATGTATTGATGCATTCTGCCTATAATATACATACTTATTATAAAAAATGAAAGCTCATGAAACGTTAAGTATAAAATCCCTTGTGATCCCAAATAAACTGAGATAACACTATCATATCTATATTTGTTCTTTTTGATCTTTTTCCCTATATGCACACATTTTTGCAAATCATGGTATTATATCATTCACGTGAATTTATAAACTGCTTTATATTCTCACGAACTGTATGAAAAATTCACTTAACTCTGGCTTCTAGTTGGAGGACCTTGCTTTATCTATATTTTTAATAGTGCACTTATCTAGAGATTGTTCACCGTGGCTCCAAATGTACACATTTGCATATATGTAAATACCAATTCTCAAAAAAAAAAAAAGTGATTTCAACACCTAAGCCTCTCATTTTACCTTTTCAAACTTTTTTTTTTGAGACAGAGTCTTACTTTGTCACCCTCAGTAAAGGGTCATGAATCATAGCTCACAGCAACCTCAAACTCTTGGCTCAAGCGATCCTCTTGCCTCAGCCTCCTGAGTAGCTCAGACTCCAGGCACCAGACACAACTCCAGGCTAGTTTTACTATTTTTAGTAGAGACAAGGTCTTGCTCTTGCTCAGTTTGAGCTCAGGCGATACACCTGCCTTGGCCTCCCAGGATGCTAGGATTACAGTGGGAACTAGCACGCCAGGCTACCTTTTTTAACTTTTAAAAATACGTAAGTAACGCAAATTAATGAGAAAAAACTGAACAAAAGATACAAACTGAAAAATAAAAGAACATCTCTCACTACCTGCCCTTCTGTTCCAACCCCATCTTTTCCACTTGTCACTGGTAATCACTGTTCACAGTTTAGCTATCTGTTCAGAACTTATCTACAAATGTGTATTATGTAAACATAAAATGTACTGTCTTTTTAAAAAACATCAATGGGATCATGTCACACTTGTTTTCCAACCCCAAGTTTTCTTTCTTTTGCAGTTTTTGGCCGGGGCTGACTTTGAACCTGCCACCTCTGGTATACGGGGCCAGCGCCCTACTCCTTTCAGTCACAGGCTCCAACCCCCCCCCCAAGTTTTCTTTATTTTAATCTAACAATATGTCTTTGGCATCTTTTAAAATAAATTCCTACAGATCTTCTTCTTTCTTTTTTAAATGGCTGTTATTTTGTGGTTTATAAAACTAATTCCCTCCCTATGGGAACTTAGTTTGTTTTTAGATTTTCATAGAGAAAAGTGCATTTTTGCCCATATAGCTTAGAGTTACTTACTCCAATCCATTTGTAGGTTAAATTCCCAGAATAAGACATCAGCGGTCAAGTTTACAAAATAACATGGGACACTGTATTTCTTTGTAATTAAGAGAACTCATTTCTCATTTATGCTTTTAACAGAGCATTTAATGTAAGTCTTTCCTTACATAAGCCTCACAATGGCTAACAGTAAAAAGGGAAGGAAAAATATAGGATGAGAAAGCAAGCAGAAGCACTTGGGAGTGTAGGTGGCTAAGGGCAGAACCTGCTGTGCACATGTGGTGACCTCCAACTGCAGTAGGGAGCTTCCTATTTCTTGTAGAGCTAAGGAGACAGGCCTGAGACCAGGAAGGCATGCAGGCTGACAGCTGTAGAAAACGGTTTCTCTCTTTGCGAATAAGAAACAATTGGGAAGTGTCAGAAGACTTGTGGGATGTTTCCCAAGAAAGAGGGAAAAGCTCTGTACAATTTTTTTAATAATTTAAAAGAAAGATATTTCCATTTTAAGGCTGCCCAAATTCCATAAAGATCAGGCGTCAATTCAAATCTATCTCAGTTTCACAAAAGTATTTACAAAAGGCTCCTATGTGAACTTTTGCCCCATTTGGATCAAAATATAAAACTGTTTTTCAATAAAATAGTTTACATTAAAAAATAAGATCATTTGGGGTGGTGCCTGTGGTTCTGTGAGTGGGGCGCCAGCCCCACATACTGAGGGTAGCGGGTTCAAATCCAGCCCTCGCCAAACTGCAACCAAAAAATAGCCAGGCATTGAGCACCTGTAGTCCCAGCTACTTGGGAGGCTGAGGCAAGAGAATCACCTAAGCCCAAGAGCTGGAGGTTGCTGTGAGCTGTGATGACATAGAACTCTACTGAGGGCGACAAAATAAAGCTCTGTCTCTAGAAAAAATAAATAAATAAAAAAAGATCATTTGATCAAAGGTTTCTTTAAAATATCTGTTAACTTTTGGCTTGG
>CAUYQV010059259.1:0-24397 GCA_963574575.1 Galagoides demidoff | reverse complement strand
TACAGACAGGTATTAATAGTGGGGAAAGGGGGTGAGGCAGAGAGGGGAGAACATCTTTGGGCTGAGATCCAAATGAACAGGAGTAAGATGGGTAAAAATATAATAGAAAAGGAGCCCCAGTGAGGTTAAAGAGAGTGCCAGGTCTTTGGAAAGTTGGGGGAAAGGCTTCGTGAGATAGGCCTTGTATGTCAAGGAGTTTGGGTTTCTTCCTATGTGCAATTAAAATATATTAAAGGGCTTTAAGGAGAGAGGTGCGTGATGTGAGCTGAGGCTGTAAATGCTCCCTATAATCACTCTGTTCCTTGGACACGGATTGTAGAGAGGCAGGAAAGGAACAAAGAAGCATAGAAACAGAGGCTGTGAGAAGAGCACGGGGGGGAAAGGATGAGGCAGTCTGTGGAGAGAAGTGGCTGGCTGAAGAGAGGCATGTGCTGAGGGTACAGTCAGGGAGACGTCTTCATAGATTTGACGGGACAGGCAGCAAGTGGGGGGAAGGTGAGAATCCAGGACATCACCACGATTCACTTAAATCGTTGCATCAGGATGTGTTCACAAGTATCCGATCTTGACAACGTATTTTGGGGTACAGTTCTCTTTGAGTGTCTCACAATTCTGTACATGTTAGAGCATTAAATTCATCCATTCCTGACTATCTTTTCAAAGTCCTTTTTGTAACAAACATCCTCAGAAGAGAGACATGATGTGTCCCTCAGGAACAAAGAAGAAGTTTGTACACTCTCCCTCCTTACATCATAAAGGTAGTACTTCCCTCGGGACCAATTGCATGCAAGCTGACTTCTCATTATAAAAACATCAGGATTTTTAGGCTCAAGGCTCCTCTCTGGCAATGCAACCTATGTGGCCCTTCCATGTTGTCTGCAAATTAGGGCTCAAGGAACTTGCACAAATCCTATGCTCCGGGCATCAGTAATGCTTCCAGTAATACATTGTCCTTTCTCTTTCACCCAAGACTTTCGTGTATCGTGCTAGCATCTGTGAACCTGGCAGGCTAACTTGTGAGCTTGCAAGTACGATCAAATCTCAGACACGTCACGGTTTTACATTGATCGCCAGAAAAACCTCAAGGAGGTGGGAGGTCTGCATTCCAATGTCAGACTCTCACTTTTTCTAATAGGTTCTCTTCTTATGCCCACAAGCTTTTCAGAAGCTTCTGTAACCAAGAAGCAACAACATCTTCTTTATGAGGCTGAGTGTGGGAGCATTTTTCAATTTATTCTTTCTCAATCTCCAGCCTGCATCAGCCTAAAAATCAGCTTCCCACTCTTTAGGGGAATAAGGTTCCTATTTGTCCTTGTCTCTCTACTTTGTTTTATTTTCTCCATTCTTTCCCTTTTCTTCCACTCAGAAATATGTGTGTCAACAGAGGGTGTAGTGTTTGGATTGGCAGGGCGTGGCTTTGAATATCAGCTTTCCCCCACTGGTAATCATGTGCCTTTGGGAAACATATTTCACCACTTTCAACCGTAAGAGAAAAGTTAAACTAGACAAGTTAAACAGCAAGAGGGAAGTTCTCCAAGACTATTGTAAGAAGGGTCAAGATTATTGTGGGGAAAGAGATAAACTCTATCCTGCTAAAATAAAAGATAAGAAAGATTTAAGTGCTGGGCCGGGCTAGTGGAAAAGTCATGTGGGGCTTTGCAGGGAAGCTGGTCCATGGAATTAGGCTATCTATGTTCTACGTTTGCTAATTGGTACCTACAGAAGTCAGGGGCCTGCTCTTTCTATAAAGGACTAGTGAGGAAAATCTTCCCTGGACTGTAGAACTGTGGAGAAGCTATGAGAAGATTCACATCTGAAAAGAACAGAGAAAGAATGTGCAGTTGCAAGTTCTCTAAAGTCAAAGCTCTAAGAAAAGGGAACCTAGGAGCCTGGCTGTCAAACTGCCCTTACAAATTGATGAAGGGGTGCAAGGTAAGAAATAGAGTAAGGACCCCAAAACTCCATGAAGGAGCAGGCTTAGCTAAACTAGTAAGAATAGTCAGATCAGCCTCTGTCCCCTCGTTTGCGTAATAATAGTGACTGTGCCTTTGTTTGCCCCTCTATAATTATTACTCTAGAGGGCACAGTGGTTGTTGTAAAGATTCTTAACTTTTCTCCATAGAAAGCATTACTTGTTCAGTACCTATGGGTAGTTTTTGAGATACATTCCAGGTCTTACGTTCCAGTGCATTGATTGACCCATCCAGATCAAGGAACTGAGTCAACTGTTCTTGGACTCCCAGCCAAGAAGCACCATTTTACTGGATTTGATGACCCAACCAGATAGTGGCCCATATCAATGGACTGATGGTTCCACCTGAAACCAGCCAATTAACAGACTCTGATTGCCTAATCTTCGGCACACAAAACTGTCTTTAAAAACCCTGTCTCCCAGATTCTCAAGGAGATGAATTTGAGAAATTTCTGCTATCTCTCCACTTGGTGCTATGTGGAATAAACTCTTTCTCTGCTACAAACCCTGCTGTCTCTGGACATTGGATTTCTCTTGGACGGTGGGCAGATGAAGGAGGCTGGGCAGCAACATAGTGAGGAATAAACTTGTCTAAGGATTAGTCAGGTTGGGGGGCATTACATCTGTCTTTGTCTGCATAATCCTGTAAACACTAGCTTACCCTATTATTGAGAAGATTAAATGAGACATGGAAAGCCCATAATAAACATTATCTTTTCAAAAAAATTCCCATATCTTGATTACTAAGTATGTGTGATGAGAATAGCTTTTATTAAAATCTTGATTAAGGAAAACAACTTAAAATATTTATATTAAGCCAAAAATATTTATCTATAGCATTGCCTTTAGAATGAATTACCTTTCTTTTTTTTTCCTATCTATTATTATAGAGAAAGTAATTTTCCCTACATATTTTTCTACGTTGGAAGACCATGTGTATCTCTAAACAAACAAGAAATATTAACGATTTAACAGGACAGAATATAACATAACTTAATAAAAAAAATTACAGTCAGTTGAATAAAGGCACACATTAAAGAACTGGAAAATAATAATTATTTGGGGAGATAGTAAATCTAGAAAGTATGGGAGAAAATAAGAGAGAAATTAAGATAGAATAAAACCAAGGTCAGTTTAAGATTAGCAGAGTCCAGCATAAACTCGAGGCAATTAACAATTCATTGGTACCACCCTGCTGGGGCAAGGGAGAAAACTTTCCAAAATCTTTTGAGGGTACTTAAGGGTGCCTAAAATGAATGCCTTACTCCTTAAGATATGTATGCATTGGTGGTCACAGATTCTTTACAATAGCGGTAGGAAGGAAAGTCATAAATTTGGTACTAGAAGGAGGATATAGATTAAAAAAAAAGAAATGGGCTGTGTAGAGACTTCTTAAACTATTGTAACAGAACATGAAATGTGTTGTGGATACCAACCTCTACAAAATGGGCAGTGTCCTGACATTTCTCACTTCCAAAATTGTTGGAACTATAGTGGAACAGTTAGACGATGAAATGTGCAGATAGAAAGGACAAGAGCCACTATACTATCACTCCCAGTTGGCACCCCATTTTAGTGAAGCTTCCCCCATAACCTCTTCTTCTGCATTCTTTCTGGACCCAAAACATCACATGTACCCTATAAAGATATATAACTGTTATGGACCAATAATAATTACACATTTAAAAAAATTGTAATGGCCTGCAAGTTTGATTGTCTTCACTTCTGAATTTAAGAAAGAAATTGATAGATAGTGACATTCCACCTTAACCACTTTTCCACTATGGTCTTCCACCAATATTCTCTGTGCTTGGGGATTTAAGGAGACACACACTACTATTTCAAGTTCATGCTCGTCAGGAATATTAGGAAAGCCACTTTGAGAGGCAAACCAGGGTGAGATGCCAAGTAAAAGTTGGAGAATTATATATTCTGTGAAATTTTAAGAAAGTTCACACTGAGAGATTCTTAACCTTTCTGAATTAAAAATTACTCATTTTCACACCTGACCAAATTGCAAAATGTAGGTCAAATATTCTGATAAGCCTTTGGGGGGGGCTGATAAATTTTCACATGATGGTTAAATTAAGTGTAATCTTATTCATGGCCATATATAGTATTTCATTTAACAAGTTGAGCTAAGTATGCTTTTTAACTTGCCCCAATCTACATAGCTTGAATCTTTCTATCTGCTCATAGATTTTAAGCCCTGTCAGATAGAATTTTAAGATGATTCCTTGACCTTTCGCCCCTGGTGTTGCTACTACTATTATGTCACCTTACATGACAAAGAATATTATCTCAGTGAAACTAAGATAATCACATGAACCCTTTAAAAGAAGAGATTGCTCTGGCTCGGGGAAATAGAGAAATTCAGAGAAAATGGAAGAATAACAAGGATTCAAATCATGGTTTCCAGTCTTGAAGGTGGAGAACCACTTGTTTGCAGACCACTTAGAGCCCTCCAGAAGCTGAGAGCACCTCCTGCCCTGATCTAACAGCCAGTAAGGAAATACCTTACTGCCCTTATCCCCCTGCACGGGCAAGGTAATAAATTCCACTGACCATCTGAAAGAGCTTGGAGGCAGATTTTATCCCTAAAGCCTCAAAGTAAGAGTTTATTACAGCTCTCAACTGGATTCTGGCCTGTGAGACCCCAAACAAGAACCCGTAAGAGTCAGGCTGAACTTCTGACCCCCACAGCTCCAAGTTAATAAATGTGTGTCTTCTTAAGGTGCAAAGTTTGTGGAAATTTGTTGCATAGTAATAGAAAATTAATACAGTGCCACAAGGCTAAATTGTGATAATTTCCTTTCAATAATATGCATAAAATAATCTTCTGGTCTTTACTTAAAGTGGAATATTTGCTTAGCTTCCTTAAAAAGGAAACATCCAGTGAAGGTTTTAGGCACATTTTTAACTCTGTTCTTGCACTGTCTCACATTTTTCTGTGATGAAGTTAACAGGTTTTTTTGCAAAAACACTATGAGTTAGTCAGCATCTTAGGAAAAAAAAATAACCTTAAAAAACATAAGAACATGCTAATTTCCAGCAGCATCGTGTTTCCTACAAAGCAGTCACCCCACCTTTGTCGCTGGTGCTCTTTGGCTCCAGGGCTTGAAGGAGAAGTTTGTTATAATAAAATCAAAGTTCACTGATTTCTGTAACAGTGAATCAAGTGATAGTTGATATGAGGGAGTATTGGGCACTGGTAAAGTTTGTGGGTTTCTGAGTAGATCTGTCTGGATTCCGATTCTAGTTTTAGAAAGGTTTAATATTTTAGGTACTTCTTGGAAACATAGCAAGTGATCAGAAAATCTCACAATCTTTAATTTCACAGGAGAGCTACCCATGGCTAATGGCAACTCACATGCTATCTACCAGGTCTAGTCAACTTCCACCACTGTTAACACCACCATCTTTTTCTTGTCTTCCCTATGTTTGTAGATAACTACTGCTGTTTTCCATTACCTGGACTCAAAATCTCAGAATGATCTGAGGAGAAGGTTTTGAAGTTGAATGTCCTCTGATTAACCGCTGATGAATACTATTGATTTCAATTAAAGTGAGCCATAAAAGAGATTCTTCTGCTAGATTTGGGGCGTTAGCATGAAGCAGCAGGCTCTTTAGCTCACACAGGTTGTTACCGACCTGTTATTTCACATCACTGGTGTGAGAAATGACCTGGACTCCATCTTCCCTTAATCCAACATGGGTTTCTCCAACTCTAAGACCCAGTGAGTATGTTCAGCTTTGTGACAGAGAGCCCTGCCTTCTACGGAATACCCCTGCATCAAGGTCAGAAGCAAGAACTGACTCAGGTCTCAGCCCAGCCTGAGGGGTTCCAGCTTGTGTTTGTGGTGACCTGCTTGCTCTTTCTCTCTTCTACCTTACCCCCACGACTTCCTGCTGCATAGGCGTCCACTTCCAGTAGCAGGTTTGCAAAGACGGCTTAGCTGACTTCCACAGTTGTTAGTCATACTGCCCAGACGGAGGGAATTGAACTTTTCCCACATGAGAGTGAATGAAAACAATCATTAAGATAACATGCACAAAAAGTAAGGGGCTGGAATAGCATCTGGGATGTAGGAATTTTAGAAAGTGGTGAGGAAAAGAAAGAAAAGGAAAAGGCTGCCACCATGTTCTGTAACGGGTAGGGGAGGCAGCCAGGTAGGTCAGGAGAGGTGGCATCTCCATCACTCATATCTTAGGATGTGGCAAAAATGACTGCTTTAATGAGCGAGAAAAATATGAGCCTAGGATCTTGTAGGGACAAATAGTAAGAAGAGGATGACAGGGAGAGAGAAGGAAGGGGAGAAGGAGAGAGAGAGAAGGAGAGAGGGAGGGAGAGGAGGGGGAAAGAGAGACTGTTTGCGTAACTTCAGAAGAGGTGAGGAGAAACATAGCTGATGAGGGCACATTTTGTCATACCTAAGGGATAAGGTTCCCTGACCTCCCCATCTCCCTATTAACTGTAAGAAGGGGTGAGAATGGGGTTCATGGTTCAGTTAATCAGTTGGGATCGCCAACTCTCTACCCCTCAGACACATCTTGTCCTTTTTTTGGAAAGACTGCACACATCCTCTTCCCCTCCTACATGGGCAATTTCAAGGGAAAGGTGGGCTTCAGAAACTAAGGGCATGCATGGCTGATGCTAAGTAATTCAGATATACCCTCTTCTATAGCAAAAATCAAACAGAGCAAGTCAGGGGCTTGTAAGAGAGAAGAGAGGAGCTTCAATGTATAAAGGAAAATCTCTCAGTGTCTTGGAAATCACCTGTGGTTGTAGTGGGAATAAAAGAGAAGGATGACAATTATGCTTAGGACGATGAAGTTTCTTCCTGGAGGTGACATACATCACTTTGGTCTAAATATCTTTAGTTAGACCAAGTTCACATCTCTACTCTTAGAGTTTAAGAATGAAATGATATAAAATCTTCCCATGAGGATGGGAACTACAGAGCCAAAACTAGAATATTTAGGAAGCAGCGTTGAATTCCCCAAAATCTGAACAAACTTAGAATAAAGCAAATATACTCCTATGAAAAATTAGCCTGAATAACTAACTATTCACTGCAGTTATGGTAAGTAATAAGACTGTGGGAGACAAACTCTGGAATGGGCTATTGTCATCACTGTCATTTTAACTTGTATCATAAATAAACCTGGGAGAGAACTTGGCTTTAAGATTACCAAGGCAGGATCTCACACTAAAACCCTGGTGTTTAATTAGTGTAATTAGTCAGAATAGTCCAGGGAGACACACTCAATAGTGTACACATATATCTACAGAGAGAGAGAGAGAGAGAAAGGGGACGTTTATTAGGAGAATTGGCACACACAGAGGTTGAAAGTCCTACAGTAGCCTTCTGCAAGCTGGAGAGCCGGGAAAGCCAGTAGCAAGGTTCAGTGCTAGTCCAAGGGGAAACAAATGGTGTGACTCTCACTCCAGGGCTGAATGCCCGAGAGCTTGGGTTGTTACTGCTGGTGAAAAGCTCAAGGTAGGAAGGCTGGAGAATCCGGACTTCTGATGTCCAAAGGAACAAGAAGGGTGTCTCAGCTGCACACAAGAGAGTCAGTGAATTCACTGTCTTTTTCTCCTCTGCCATTTTATTCTGTCTGGGCCTCAATGAATTAGAAGACCCCTGCCCACATATGAGGAGGCAGATCTTCCTTCGTTGATTCACTGATTCAGATATCAACCCTGAAATACCCTAGAAATAATGCTTTGCGAGCCATCTGGGTATCCCTAAACTCAGTCAATGTGACACTTAAAATTAACCATCACATTGTAAAAAGTGGATAATTAATGGAAGGCCAGTCATCTGAGGGGCAGATAACAGACAGTGGGGGCTCAGCAGCTTTAGATAAGAACCCACATGACACTGGGGCGTGTTTATTGTCTTATAAGGCACAAAGGAAAGCAGCAAGCAGACAGCACGAAGCTGGCCTACGGGATAGTGGTTTGCAAGCCCTAGTCTATCAGTAACTATGTTAAAATATCCTGGGGATTCAACTAGATCTTTCTTTTATTTTGAAAATAATAAACAGGCAACAAATTACCAAGAAACATGAAAATTCTGGTACAAATATCCATGGATCTTGCAGAATCTAATTGTTATATGACCTTAAGTAAATAATTAAAGCATTCTTTATTCACTTTCAGCTTAATAGCAAAATGGTGCTATCATGCTCATGGGAACAGGATGATGTGGGCATATATCATTTTTTAACAGCTCTTTAAGTTGGGTACTCATTATTCTACCATGAGATCAAAAGTAGTAAATCACACTACAGCGCTCCTATTAGGATGATAAAGAATACCTATTAGCTATTTATGACACCGAGGTTAAAGAAGAAAGTGAGCAGCCACTGTTAACGTGTAACGCGACGAGAGTCATCAGTCAGCAGCGTCCTAGGAATTCCCATGTGCTCACAGCATTTGAGAATGACTTAGACACAGTACGCTATCTAGCACATTTTCCTTGAAAACTATCACCAGGATAACAGGGTTTGTATAAGTAAGATGTTTCTTTGTTTCTTTTAAAAATACATTAATAGATAACACCTATTTACATATATAATTCCTATGGGTGCACCCCTGTCGAAGGGATAGCTAAGTGGTTTTGTGTATTCACAGAGTTGCACATCACCTTTCTCATATTCCAGAACAGGTTCATCGCCACCAACACGTGACAATGATCAAGAAATGAATGTGGACTTTAACAAAAAAAAATCAGTACCTAGAACCTAAATAAATCCAGCAATTAATTCAATGCAATGGATAGAGCAATGTATGTTCTACATCAAGAAATGAAGAAAATCCCAGGCACCAGTATAATTTAGGTAATTATAGCTGCTTGATATTTAATATTGTTGGCTATCCTATACGCCCGGTAATTCTAAGTACATTGGCTATCCTATATGCCCTGTACACAAGGTCAACCATGAAGCAGTTTTGGCAGGGGCCAGATTTGAACCTGCCACCCCCAGTATATGGGGCTGGCACCCTACTCCTTGACCCACAGGTGCTGCCTTAACCATGAAGCTTTTAAATAAAGAAAATCATACTTATAGGCCTTTAGTTCAATAGTCAGAGGTTATATTGACAATTCCTTCAGGGTCTGATTTGTTCTGTGTTGAGCTCAAACTCTTGTCTACAAAATGTCAGCCCACATAGTTGAAATGTCAAATTCCAGGTCAGAAATTCCATATCCAGAGGGATTTTTTTTTAATGAAATAGGATTTCTTTGTATTATACTATCATGAGTATATATCTAATATTTCTGTGGGAATAATTCAAGTATTACAATTGTCTTTCAAGTCCTTCTTAAATCCACAAAGCATTAATGTAGAGAGATGTTTAGACTAATATTTCACCTGGAAATGGTGTTTACTCAAAGTTGTCGGGTCTGCAGAAACCTCCATTGCGGTTAGGTGGTGACCTTAATTGAATGGGAGGAATCAGCTGTTTTGCATTGTAACCCTGGGTGGCCAGCAATAGATGAGACGGGAATCCCTAGAGTGGGCAAAGCTGTTCAGGCCAGAGGAAACTATCACAAAAAACTGAGGTCTGCCCTCTTTGACTGTAGAGGACCTTCCCTCTTTTTTCCATCCTCCTCTGTGTCTTATCTTGAAAAATCAAACCTCAAATGCTTTCTTTACTTTGTAAATACACAATACTCTTTCTCATGCCTTGGCCACTGGGCTCACTCTTCCCTATATTAAACTCATCTCCATCCCTATGATTTGTAAGTATCACTCTTTTACTTAGTATGGTCTTGACCTTGCTACCCTTCCTTCTTATACGACATGAGAAAGTCACTCTGTTCTTCTATTTGCACAGGACATGGACCTTGTGATAGTACTCCACTCCTCTCACGCACACTCCATCCTGCCGGCTCACCTTCAGAGGGGAATCTGACCCCCTCCCATCATATCCCATGCTTCCACCCAGATCTCAACTTAGAACAATGTCCTGCCTTCCAGGTTTTCATTCTCATACATAACCACAACCTCTGTGGATTTTTAAAACAGCAAGACAGTGATTCTAGTAATTATGTTCTATTGAAAGTTAGATTATTTTCATTCTTAAGTAATCTTAGGTTGCTCCAAATTTCACTAGGACCTTTGCATCTCACTCCAAGATAAAGCCCCAGACTCTCCACAGTGGCCAGGTCTTCCCTGACCTCTCCCCCCACCATCGGCCCTCTACTCACATGCATGCCTGCGCTGCCTTGGGTCTCTCCACTCCAGCCTCCTCAGCCCACTGGCTGTTTCTGGAACTCACAGCAGGTGCGCAATCTGCTCTTCCTTTAATAGTCTCCTCCAAGATAACCATGTAGCTCACACCCCCACTTCAGATTTTCTGTAAAACTGTTCCTTTCAAAGGGATCTTCTGCATGCCTTCCCCCCCCAAAACAACATACCCTACATTATGGTCAAAGTATAGCAGGGTTTTCTCCCTCAATAATTTAGTCCCGATGTTGAGAATGCTGATGCCACACGTGTGCAAAGAAGATATAAAAGGGGCGAATGCTCCCATGATGAGGCTTTCTGGGGAGAGCTGTGCTGGTTTACCAAGTGGCTCACGGGGTAGAGGAAGGAGGCGGGTTTTATTCTGGTTTCTTATTCAAGGTGTGCTCAACTGATCCTTCCTGCGTACAGGCAAGGGCAGGAGCTTCCACGGCTATACTTTTCTGAAGGTGTCAATAAGGAGAACACCCGTGTGTCTTGTTGTGTCATCAGCTTGCTCTGATGCTGGGCAGAGGGGTGAGAGTGAGGAGGAGCTTCACAGCTGTCAGGAATCAAACCCCTAAAACAAGGCAGGAGCTTTGTTCTACAACTCCCCCTGCTGTCCTTTTCCTCCTTCATCTTCACTTAATATGTTACTCACTTTACACATCTATGTTATTTCATGTCCATCTCCTCATTCTATATAATGTTTAATTTATATAGGCTAGGGTATTTTCCACTTTGGTCCACACCATGTTATACCCACTTCCTAGAAGAGGGCTTAGCACATGGTAAGAACTCAATCAATATTTGTTATATGAAAAAAAAAAAAAGCCTTTATTCCTTCTGCATAACAAGTACCCTGCCCTTAATAGCAATTAAATATTTGTGAAAAGGATGAATGAAACTTCTAATAATAAAGTATATCTGAAAGTGCCCTCTAAATTAATAAAATATTGTAAGAATTCTATTCATCCTAGCTACTTCTAACTTGTCATTTGAAGTCATATGACAACTAATAAAGTCTTTAGAGAAAATGGTACAAAAAAAGTACTAGTGTTCAAGATAAATTTGCATGTGAGCTATATTTCAACAACTTCACCAGTTCACTGATTACATATTTTAATTGAAGTTGATGTGATGCACTATCTCCAAACCAACAGGGCCCTCAATTTGGAATGCTTTGTTGCCTCTTGAATGCCACCAGCCCAGGAACCTAAAGCAAAGGAAGAATTATTGGACCATCATAAGGAACCACACTCATTCCCCAATACACATACATTGTAGGCCAATAAATAGAAAGTAATGTGCACAGTTTTGGTTGATTCTTTTTCTTTCTTTTCATTAAAACATTATTTTTTTAGAAAGAAATAAATAAGGCCAAAGAAAGGCAGCAATGACATTATTTTAAGGGGGATTTAATACCTAAGGAAATATCACTTTGTTTGACTTGCAATCTACTATTGATTGAAGTCCTAGATATATGAAGTTGGTTGTTAAATTATAGATTTTTGTCTTTAAAGAGGCAAATATTGTCTCCAACACAGAGAAGAAAACCCCTAAGGTGATAGCTTTATTACCCTATAGGATATTAACTTATAAAATACAGGAACATAAAATGCCCTGTAGGATAACAAATGTTATTCTAGCACTCTTTTTCTTTTTTAAATATCTGTGCATTCCCAGTTTCTCAAATTCTCTTTGAATCAGTTTTATAATCCTTCTGTCTCCCTCATCTGCAAATGAAACAATTTTGGACAAATGTTCATTCACTATTTCAATGACAGTTGATTATATTTTTAACTTTGAAAATTATTCTTTGAATTACTATTTGGATGCCAGAACAAGAAAATGATTTTAGAGGGAGGAAAAAGAAAAGTAATACCTTAGCCACCAGTCAGAGAAAGTTATTTGAAACCAGCTTTTTCAAAGAGAGAGTATTTAAGATTCCAAGGCAGTCATAAAATCTAAAATGCAATCCACAAGTTCTAGAATTTAAATGCAATAGCCCATGACTGGGTGGTATCTAATGCAAGGGGCTGAGTAGCTAGTCATTTTTATAACCATAAAAATGTATTTTTCAGTGAATTTTCAGTATTTGACAAATAATATCACCTAGCTGCCTGTGCAGAGAGGTTTGATTTTCAAATCATAATGCCAGTTTATTATAACAATAGATAGCTCTTATACTTCTTTCCTTTAGCAAATTTTCTGAAAGAATATTAACTTCACAAAGATATCCCATATATCAGCCCTGGCATAGTTATACCTGACAGGTGGTAGAGGTAGGTAATAAAATGAAGAAAGTAATAATCTGGGGAAGGTAATGCCATCACACTGGAGGACGCCGCCTCACCCATAAGTCACCTCCACTGTGTGTATTATTAGATCGTCCCATCTAATGGACCAGGATCAGCCCCACACAAATACTCAGGATCAAACAATCTTCATCAAATCAACTTTTGAAAAACAAACAAGACCTCATCTGGGACCCATATTGATTTAAATCAGCCTGTTGTCAGTCTCCATTTAAAACTTTGTCAGATGTGTTGAAATGAAATTCTTGTTTTTCCCATTAAATGCAAGTGGAAGTTTCCAAGTCCTCATCAGAAAGTCTATTGGAAGATCAAGCAGCCACCTATCCTGTCCTCACACATTCGATCCTGCACCTTGTCACTTTTCATTCTCACCCTAGCCCACTTTTCCCTCCAAAGCAATCTGGAACATTTGAGGAGTCCTTCATGCCTAATTCCATATTTATAAAAATTAAATTACCATTCCTTGAGCTTGACCATTATAATCATGGTATAATCATCTTCTAATCTATTTTGCTCTAAAATAAATCCTATGTATCATTATATGGTTCTTGGAATATCTTTCTTAAATCTTTTAATACATATACACATTTTTAATTGACACATAGTAACTGTACATATTCATGGGATACTGTGCATACGATACATGCAAGCAATATGTAATGATCAAATCAGGATAATGAGTATATGCACTGCCCCAGAACTTTATCAGTTCTTTCTGTTGGTAGCATTCAATGTTCTCCACTGAAACTATGAAATTATTCCATAAATGATTGCTAAGTATAGTCACTCCACAGTGTCAGAACTCTAAAATTTATTTTTATCTAGCTACAATTTTATATCCATTAACCAATCTCTGTCCAATCTGTCTCACCCCCCCACAAATGAACCTCTAATACACACCATTCTATTCTCTACCTCTATTAAATCAACTCAGTTATCTTCCATATACAAATGAGAACAAGTAGTGTTCTCTTTCTGTAGCTAACACTTAACTGAGCATAATGTCCCCCAGACTCATTCACATTGCTAAGAATGGCAGGACTTCTTTCTTTTCATGGCTGAATAGTATTCCATTGCCTTTATATACCACATTTTCTTCTGACAGGCACTTAGGTTGATGCCATATCATGGCTATTATGGATAATGGGTGCAATAAGCATGAGAATGCAGATATTTCCTTGACATACTTATTTCCTTTCCTTTGGAGGAATCCAGCAGTGGGATTATTGAATCATAAACTGCTTCAATTTTTTGAGGCCCTCCACTGTTGCCATAATAACTGCACTAATTCATATTTTCACCAACTGTGTATAAGTGTTCTCTTTTCTTCACATCCTTGACAGCATTTTTTTTTCCCTTTGGCATTTTTGATAATAGACATTCATACTGGTCTGGGCGTGGTGGCTCATGCCTGTAATCTTAGCACTCTGGGAGGCCAAGGCAGGTGGATTGCCTGAGCTGAGGGGTTAGAGATCAGCCAGAGCCAGAGCCAGAGCCAGAGCGAGACTTCATCTCTAGCCAGGCATTGTGGCGGGTGCCTATAGTCCCAGCTACGTGGGAGGCTGAGGCAAGAGAATCGCTTGAGCCCAAGAGTTTGAGGTTGCTGTGAGCTATGATGCTACAGCACTCTACCAAGGGCAACAAAGTGAGACTCTGTCTAAAAAAAAAAAAAAAAAAAAAAATGCAGCTTTGTTCTCCATCTGAATATTATTTGACTGCAAAAGGGTTAAAGCGTTGTGGATTATTCCATTATCCCTGCAGGGAACCTGAGAACTTCAAGAAATTATATATCACACAAAAGAAACTTCATTTGATTTGACTCGAAGACTGGGAGGTCATCAGATTAGAAAACAGACTTTTCAGTTTATGTCTGTGGGGCATTTTCTAATAGAAATAGCCATAGAATTTCAGGGAAAAACAAGAAGTAGTTTTTGTTACTCAACTGACCCATGCTTTGCCATTAGAAAATCTCTCTTCCCTCACCTTTCAGAACAGATGGAATAGTCTGGGTCTTTGCAGGTAAGCGGCTAAAACTTATGTTCTATAAGAAGTTCATTAGAATGAAGTGTTCATCTTTCTTAGTGTATTTTATGTGGCTTATGCAAGGTTAGGAGTTAGTGCATGATGTTAACTTTTGCTCAGAAGAAAGTGAAATGTTTCTTTTTTAAAGTTATTCAATCTTAAGTATTTTCCTCTTTATCGTCAATTATTAATATTACATGTTTCTAAAATCAAAAGATACGTGATAATTAGGCTGCCTATTAATAGGAAACAGGTGAAAAGATGAAAATTCAAAGAATGTTAACATTTTTGTGTTAAGTAAGTGAATGAGTCATTGTATTAAAAGGTACAAAAGAAACACAGAGCACAGGTTAGAAAAAGTTTCCTCTTTTTTTTTTTTAAAGGAACAGTACTTCATGCCAAAAGCTGATTAGCACTAATGCTTCATACAAAAATAGATATGGTAAAGTAACAGTTGTCTGCTTTGAACTAACTTGTTACCTTGGACATCATGGGCTATGGAATCCACCACCTTCACAAAGGAAAGAAGCCATTTTTCACTGCCTTTCCAATGTTTTGGCATTGCATTTGAAGTGATTTTGTTAATATTTAGAAATTTAAAACCATTTCCCTAAAGCATATTTCTTAGCAACTGTTTCTTTTTCCATCAGAGATACTATGCCTTTATGTGTTTCATAAAGATGTCTCCTTTAGAGCTTTGCAAATGTGACCATCAGAGCACAGATTAGACCATCCCCTAACTTGAGTCTATTCACAATTTCCACTGTAAATTACGCTTGGTTGAACGGTCTATACCTTCATGGGGGTCACGTTCCATCTCTATTATCAGCATTCCATCTATATTTCTTTTAGTGGAAATCTTTAGCTTCTTCTAAGAAGAAAAGTTGTGACTGGACTTTACAAAAAAACAGCAGGCCACAAGAAGGCCAGGATCTATATTCCACGTTTTCTCAATCACTACAAAATTAAAATTTTAAATTTTATTTGACTTTCAGTTTTTATTTAACCTCAAGGGCTTTTTGTTTGTTTGTTTTTCAGAATAAAAATCCTAAGCCAGGGGACAGACTGATGTTCTTAGAACCTGAATGCCAGAAGTGAAATTTAAAGAAAGAAAGAAATGATTTTTAAAAAAAAAAAATCTGTAGTCACAAGTTCTCCAAAAACCACACACAGAAGCGCCCTCACAAAAAGATGTCTTGTTTCGGGTGAAATGGATCTTCCCTTATCTGACGTCAAGTGACTCGACTATTGTCTTCCTCAGAAAGACTCTCAACTAGGATTTCCACTTGTCTTTATATTTACGTAGCCAAAGGTGTCTGTGCCTATTCACTTTCAGAGAAAGGAGAAAAGCAGAGGAGAGAATCCACGTCTTCAAGAGACTAAGGGACAAAGCATTGACATCACCGGGGAAGTGTTCAGAAAGAACAGCAAGAAGTCAAATGTTCACTGAGAAGAAAGAAAAGAAAAATCGATGTGCACAGAATGGCCTCATTTTTCTAGATGGTATCCCTCCCAAAAAGCCCCAAGGAAGCTCGCTTTTAGCAACAGCCCAGAAGTTCTAGAAACTATCCTAAACCCTCATGTTTAGCTTCTGCCTGGAAATCAGACATATCTCTGAGTCTTCCTTCACAGGAGAGAAATGCGCGTAGCCGTGGTGGCAGCAGACGTGATACTGCTTCTGAGCATGGGGTGGACATCAGACGCTCTCTGCTCACCCACCATTTTTTACAGAGATTGCTGGATCCGTCGCTTCCCCGGTCTCCTCATCGATCTGGAGGAGTCTCAGAAGCTGGGAGCCCAGTTCTTGAAATATTATTCGGAAAGCACTGGCCAGAAGTGCAGTCGGAGCTGCTGTCTTAGAAAGGATGGTAAGTGTTAACGACAAGTGTGAGCAAAAATAAGGGGAAACTTCCAAGGTTGAAGACCTAAGGGAGGAGTCCAGTGAATAGTTGAAAAGGACTAGAAAGGTGCCCTGAAATGAGGATGAGGAAGGGGAGGGAGAGAAGGAGGGTGGGAAGGGAGAGAAGAAGAGAAAGAGAAAGAGAAAAAAGGGCTACTGAAACCGACTTTACAGTCTAGACCCAAGCAGGCTCTATTTACATATCTGGTAAGACTCAGAAGGCTGTAGAATACAGAACCCACAGGAAACAGAATCTTCTTTTCTTCACCAAAGCACTAAATGAAAATATTTCCTCCAAGGTTAACTAACAATATTCTTATAGCCCGGAATATAACATATGATTTCAAAAATGTTCATAATAATATCCTTTCCAGAGTAACTTTTGGTGATATTAGTATCATATCAAATGTTTGAAATGTGCTTGCTGGAGTTAACCAAATGGGAAATGCATTGTACAGAAATTTAGCACATGATTCATGTTTCCAAAGAAAGAGGGAGCTATATGTCAAACATCAAGAGAAAAAAATCATATTTTCACATCTCTTTAATAGATGTTTTGTCTGTCATATAGAATCTGGGTGTAGGCATCAACCAGGCAATATGATCAAGGCCTGCAATCAGGAAAACATTTCATTTGTCATAGAATTATTAGTCACTGAATACCCGAAGATTTCTTTCGAATCTTTTTCATTTTTCCAAGATTTTAAAGCTACTTGAAAAGAAACTTTCAAATGATTCCCTTGGCTGTTGCACACATTGTTTCTATGGTTTGATACAAAGTTATTAGTGTCCCATGCCTCTTATCCAATTATGCATGTGTGAGATGAAAATTGGAGCTCCTTAGAGAGTATAAACAGATTGTCAAGAGAGCAGTGGGAGAAGCTGTCACAGGCCAAGTCCTCACAAGTTCATCAGGCACGAAGAGAGAAACTTAATAAAGGGGAACCTTTTTGAAAAGATAGCTGTCCTGATTTCCAACTTCCAGATGCTTCTAACTCCCAGAAGCCTTCACTGAGGGGAGCTGGGGGAGGGACAGTAATGTTTCTGAGTTTTCCCGTGGCACTAATTTACCTGAGTGTCCGCACCAAGCACAGCTGCCTCTTGACAGTCAGAGGCACTCCCGTGTAATCATCCACAACAATCCCATGATTTTAGAGCCTCTGTTATTTCCCAGGTTTAGCTCTCCGGCAAAACAAGAAAGGGCAGAAAGATGCATCCCAGTTTTTAGGTGGAAGTCATAACATTAAAAGACCACAGTTCTGCTTACAGAAGGTGTATAAAATATCTTTCCAAATTATTCTCTACAGAATCAACTACTTCTTTATCACAAATTTAAATATCTTAAATTTAAAAATTTTTTAAAATTCTTTTCCCTTAAACTTTACAGGGAGTAAAGCAAAGTCCTCAGGGAATAGATTTGTAATCTCTAATGTATTAGCAATGTATTCCTAACCGACTTTTTGCAGAAACATGAGGATGTCCTAGAAGTCATGGTAGAGATGTAACTCCCTTACACGGCAGCAATGATTCCACAGAGCTTCAGGCATGCTGAGGTCTGGTACTCAAGCTTTATCCCTCTGTAATCTTGGCTTACTAAAGAAGTTGATACCTTTTGGCCAATGGCTATTTCACATCACATGGCTCCTCCCACACTGTGGCAGGAGTCAAGTTTATGTTGTGATTTAGGGAGGACAGACCCAAGATGTGCATTTGACAAAGCTGACTTCAGGTTTTCCACAAATAAGAGGACATGCTTTAAATAGTAGACTTGCTCAGAAAAAGGAGACAACACAAGACAATTGTGTCCCCCTGCCCCCTAGAATTCCACCTGCTAATGTCCTTGCTATCCACTCCCTGTCTCTTTGGGGGATGCTGATTAGGCTTTTCCTCGGACGGGATTTCGCACATGGGCAGGTGCACACCTGTAGTCAGGGCAGCAGGGGATGTTCCCTGGGCCTCTCCCAGAGTTACCTTTGCCCTTCCTGTTACCTCCTCTTCTGGTACAGCACTTGTCCCTTTATCTTCCTATTTCTTTCTCTGGCCATCCCAGTCCCTTAGCATTGTGAGAGGGCTTTGCCCCAAGAGACCCAATATATAAATCCCCAGAGGTTTGGGTAGCCGGTTGAGGTTTTCATGACCATAAAATGTGAGGACTAGAAATAACAATTCCAGGGCAGCACCTGTGGCTCAGTGGGTAGGGCGCTGGTCCCATATACCGGGTGGCAGATTCAAACCCAACCCTGGCCAAACTGCAACAAAAATAGCCCGGGGTTGTGGCGGGTGCCTATAATCCCAGCTACTCGGGAGGCTGAGGCAAGAGAATCACCTATGCTCAGGAGCTGGAGGTTGCTGTGAGCTGTGTGACGCCACAGCACTCTACCGAGGGTGATCAAGTGAGACTCGGTCTCTACAAAAAAAAAAAAAAAAAAAGAAAGAAAGAAAGAAATAACAATTCTAGGTATCCTGTGAAGAATGGAATGTATGAAAGATTACTTAGAGGAACTCAGTAGATACTTTCTTTTAGAAAAGCATTTTCCATGTCCATAGCAATTCCAATAGTCCACATCTAGCCAAGTGTCTGAATGTAGGAGGTTGCTGAGAGCGTATCACACTTGTGGAAATCAGAAGCACCTGCAGATGTACTTGGCCTGCTTCCCTTTCAGTCTCCTGTAACCTGGCTGTCTTCTACCATGACCCTATTCATGACAACGTCAACTGCCTCCACATCTACTGCCCAACACTGGAGAGCTGCATCTTAGAACCCGGGACCAGTGCCATTCTGTACAACATAACAGACGGTAATGATCTCTGTCTAAAGACTTTTGAGAGTGTGAGTTAGACTGTGGTAGAGACAGATAGCCTGGAAACTGGCGGCAATAGCCACGTATAAGCCTCTAAATATTATTTTCCAGTGAACTCTGTCTGGGGAAAAGTTTCGGACGACTAGGGCAGAAAACCAAAAGACAATTCCCTTTCGTTTGGTATGTTCAGCAATGAGTTCATCCCAGTGACAAATCACATAGGACTAAACAAGGGCTTTCCCACTGTGTTTCAGGTATCTCAAGAACCCCAGTACGAGAGCCAAGGTCAGCCTTTCTGCTGCGGTGCTGAGGGGGCCAGCAGGAGTAAAATGCTAACTGGCAGTTTTGAGGGCCAGGGGCATTGCACACAAGTATTCTGCAAAGAGGGGTATCAGGAACAGGGAAATTTGGTCCTGAGATAATCAATGTATTTTAGAAAAATATACATTTAAATGTTCTTTACCCATACTTGTAATCTCATGGTGCAAATTAGTCACAATTAAAAAACAGAATTTGGCTTGGCACCCGTAGCTCAGTGAGTGGAGCGTCAGCCACTTACACTGCAGCTGGTGGGTTTGAGCCCAGCTCCAGCCTGCTGAACAGCATTGACAACTGCAACCAAAAAATAGCCGGGCATTGTGGCAGGCACCTGTAGTCCCAGCTACTGGGGAGACTGAGGCAAGAGAATCGCTTAAGCCCCAAAGTTTGAAGTTGCTGAGCTGTAATGCCACGGCACTCTACTGAGGGAGACATAGTGAGACTCTGTAATCAATCAATCAAAGACTGCACCATCAAAATTCAGAGGAGATGATTGGCGCCTGTGGCTCAAGTGGCTAAGGTGCCAGCCATATACACCTAAGATGGCAGGTTCGAATCCAGCCAGGGCCCGCCAAAACAACAATGATGGCTGCAACCAAAAAATGGCCAGGTGTTGTGGCAGGCGCCTGTGGTCCCAGCTACTTGGGAGGCTGAGGCAGGAGACTAGCTTGAGCCCAGGAGTTGGAGGTTGCTGTGAGCTGTGATGCCACTGCTCTCTACCCAGGGGGAAAGCTTGAGGCTCTGTCTCAAAAAAAAAAAAAAATTCAGAGGAGACAAATTTCTCTATCAGTCTCTGAAGCCAAGAGTTGAGATCACTCTGCAGTACAGACTCCAGCACAGACTCCAGCACAGAGATGGAAGAATAGCGATGCCAGTGAAGGAGGCAGGAACCAGGCAGAACGATTCTGGCCTTGGGCAAATTCAGTTGGAGATGATGTGAGATGTCCAGGTGGAAACAGTAGAACACCAGAGAAACAAGATCAGAGCCCAAGAAAGAGGGAGAAAAAATGGTGATATGGATGTCAGTGCCAGACGGTGCCATGGTGACAGATGAGGATAATCTCCTTGTGTGTGTTGGAGGGGAGGGGGCAGTGAAGAGAAAATACAGCTGAATTGTAGGATTGAAGATTGTGGAAACCACATGCCCAGTTAGCAGCAAGGAGAGAACCAGCTAAAGAAAAGACAAATGAGAGGCAGGCAATCTGGGGTAAAATGCTAGGGGTGGGGGTGGGGGGTCTGGGTCCAGGGAGTCATAGAAGAATCTCAAGGAGAGGATGGCCAGAGGTATCCAGGCCAGAAAGAGCCAAAGCAATGAGATCCCAGCTGTGGGGAAACAAGGAAGCAACTCCCTCAGGAGCATCAGATGAGGGCATGTTCCCAGGGAGAGAGGGCTGCCAGCAGGGACCCCAGGAAAGTCGCTGGGAGGTTTTTTTTTCTTCCTCTTTAAAGACAAAAAACATCAAAGGGAAAGGGCTTATATAAGAAAAGAGAAAATGCTGAAGACAAACCAGGACCCTCAGGGACTGGAAGGGGATGAGATTTAAGGTTTTTGCTCATGATTTTGTAAAAGGCGAAAGATCTATACAATCTGAAGAGAAACCAAGAGGATGTTTGCTCATGATTTTGAATACCCTCCTCAAGCTCTATTTTGTTTAGTTTTATTAAAAAATGTGATGTTGTACCTCAGATGCTTCTGCAGCTCTCACCCCGACGCTTTCTATTGTTGTGCAAGAGCCCTGACAAGAGACAAACCCTTCTCCCCGGGTGGAACCAAATTTGTCCATAATGGAAAGTGTCCCAGAAAGTTAAGATAAATTCAAACATAGTATGTTTCTGAGTCCTGCAGAAATTTGCAGTGGTAGAACTTGAATTCAGCTCAGTTCAATAACTCATAATGGCAAAATCAAATACTCTCCAAACCGTGCTTTAAGATTTTTCTCTTCATGATTAAAAAATAAAGCAAATGAAGCCTTATTTATCTTTCAGGTATAGATCCAGATTTGTTGGTTTTTGAACAATCGCCTTCTGCATTCCTAAATACTCGCGCTTCATCTGATATGTGGGACAGACTAAGGATTCTAAAAGCTATGCATTTAGATCAACAACAAACCACTGTGATAAACCCTGTGATACCGTCAATAGAGGCTCCCTCGTCAACCACGCAGGAAGATTTGGTTGTAAATACAAAAAATACCAGTTATTCCAAGGAGTTAACCACAGATTTTTGGGCAAGCTCCACTTCCCCAAATAACCTGAACGACTCCATTACAACAAAGGTAAATAAGATGTCCCCGAGCACTGATTTCATCAACAAAACGCATAACAAGACTGTTTCTCCCTTCTTCATGCCCACAAGCACAAAACTTTCTCAGAAGCCTGTGCCATCCCAACTCAACAGTAGCAAACAATTACTGAATAAAACCAAGGGGTACAACAGCAAAAACAACACTGTGAATGGAGCCGAGACACCTGATGGGGCGTCGGTGACTCTAAAGACCTGGCTGGTGCCGGCAGCCCTTTGTACCTCTGTCGTCCTCCTTTGCTGTTGTGGGGCCATCCTTGTGTCTGGATGTTATCAAAAGCACCAGTACAAACTAGGACGAAGAGAGTCAGGATCCAGGAAAATTAAAAAATGTAACACTCCAAAGGAGAACTAGTTGTAGCAAGATCGTAAGTTTTCAAAGATAGCATTTTTAGGTTTCTGCAAGACAGGGCAGTTTGGTTAAAGAGAAAAAAAAGGATATCCACTCCTTCCAATCTCTAAAAAGACTAAAGCTTGATAAACAACTACTTTTTTGATTCTTTTTGATTCTTTCTTTTCTTTCCTTTTTTTTTGAGAGACAGAGTCTCCTTCTGTCACCCTGGCTGAAGTGCAGTGGTGTAATCATAGCTCACTGCAGCCTTGAACTTCTAGGTTCCAGTGATCCTCCTGCCTCAGCCTCCTGAATAGCTGGGACTACAGGTACACACCATCACACCTGGCTAATTTTTTTATACATTTCTTTAGAGATAGGGATCTTGCTATGTTGCCCTGGCTGGTCTCAAACGTCTAGCTTTAAACAACCCTCCTGCCTCCACCTCCCAAGTGGCTGGGATTACAGGCATCAGCCACCAAATACCATTTTTTGAGTGTCCCTTTTGCCAACGTTCCAAAATTCTGACCCTTGCTGTTGTTACTAAGTACTGTGTGAGAGATACTATTTGTTCCCAGTGCTTTGTTCCCAGTGTTCAGTATTAACTTACTGAATCCTTACAATCCCGTGAGTTAGGTATACCATTATTAATCATTATACCACTATACCACTACCACATTTTACACATGAAGAAACAAAGACAGGTTAAGCACCTTGCTTAAAATCACACAACTGTTAAGTAGTAAAACCAGGACTTAATTAAATAAAAAGACAATCTGGTTTAAAAGCCCCTGCTCAAAAATCACTATAAGACTAAGAACCTTTGTTCTTCCAATAAGCATGAAAAAAGATGCCAGGAAGAAAATGCTGTAGATCATCACATTAGTCTCCCAGTCAAGGTCCAATTATTGTCATATATGTTAATAAAGCTGTTTAGTGATTTGAGCAAAGCAGCAGCATTAGTTACTAACCCATAAGCAACTGTTTCCGGATTTTTATCTAGCTGCCAATGTTCAGTTGATGAATCCTTCTCAGTCCCAATCCATCTTCACTTTCCTTTCAATAATTATAGTACTGAGCTCTCTGAGTTTTCTGTATTGATTTCTGTTGAATGAAGTTTAGGAGTTTTAGTTATAGTCATCATTTGTATACATTCTGTTTTTCCAGGTGTAATTATTAGCTCTAGGTATTTCTCTTTCGTTATTATTATTTTTTTTTTTTTTGAGATAGTTTCACTATGTCACCCTGGGTAGAGTGCCATGGCGTCACAGCTCACAGCAACCTCAAACTCTTGGGCTTAAGTGATTCTCTTGCCTCAGCTTCCCAAGTAGCTGGGACTACAGGCACCCACCATAACCCCCAGCTATGTTTTTGTTGCAGTTGTCACTGTTGTTTAGCAGGCCCAGGCTGCTCTCAAACCTGCCAGCCTCAGTGCATGTGGCTGGTGCCTTAACCACTGTGCTACAGGCACCAAGCCTAGCTCTGGGTATTTCCCCTCTGTCCAAATCTTATTCCCCGGTTTGCACTCTAAATCTTAGACTCTTACAGGTAGAATACCATAATTTGTGTCTTTTTTTTTTTTTTTGGAGACAAAGTTTCACTATGTCACCCTCGGTAGAGTGCCATAGCATCACAGCTCACAGCAACCTCAAACTCTTGGGCTTAAGCAATTTTCTTGCCTCAGCCTCCCAAGTAGCTGGGACTACAGGCACCCACCACAGTGCCCGGCTATTTTGGGGATGCAGTTGTCATTGTTGTTTGGAGCCAGCCTCGGTGTATGTGGCCAGCACCCTAACCGCTGAGCTATGGGCATCAAGCCATTCAAGTCTCTTGAATGCAAACTTTAGGCCCTTCATCTCTTTCCTGAAACCTGTTTCTTTTTGTTTTCCTTTTTGAAACAGAATCTCACTTTGTCACCTTTGGTGGAGTGCTATGGCATCGTAGCTCACAGCAATCTCAAACTCTTGGGCTTGAGCAATCCCCTTGCCTCAGCATTCTGAGTAGCTGGGACTACAGGTGTGTACCACAATATCCATCCAACTACATTTTTTTTATTTTTATTTTTATTTTTTTTGAGACAGAGCCTCAAGCTATCCCCCTGGGTAGAGTGCCATGGCATCACAGCTCATAGCAACCACCAACTCCTGGGCTCAAGCGAGTCTCCTGCCTCAGCCTCCCAAGTAGCTGGGACCACAGGC